>JAIGNY010000356.1:877500-930000 GCA_020152595.1 Chiridota heheva | reverse complement strand
CTGATTGGTCTAGAGCCCCTGTCCCTAGCTGGTCTAGAAATCCCTGTCCCTGGTCTAGCAAGCCTTCAGCCATGGCCTAACAGTAATTTACCACTATCCTGGCCACACTCTCTCTTCCTATTATTAGCATGTCAAGGGTTAATTATGATGCATCATGCCATGAAATCCTATTCACTTATAACCCAATTTCACTAGTTGTAAAAGTCATTATTTACAAACTGATAAATCAATTCATTAGAGTAGAAAGTTCTAGTCAAGTTTGATAACCAATAGCTTTTGACCGCAAAATATGTTTACACTATTTACTATAAATATAGGCTGAAGACTGGAGTTCAAGTGTGTTTAATCTGACCAGGGAGTTGTTAATAACTCCCTGATCTGACCAATGTCCACTTTAGTCTGTGCAGATCCTATACTTCCAAAATAAGTCTGAAAAGATCTGGTTTTAACTTTTGTATGCTTTTTCATTCCATTGTTTAATTCATGCACTACCAGGATGCCCAATCATGTTTCTGACTTGTTCCCACTTGAGTATCAGGTGTCAATTGGACCCACTGCTGGCATCAGATCAGGGAGCTGTAGAAGCTTTTACAGCTCCTGATCAGATCCGCTGATTTTTTTTTTTACTGTGAGAACCAACTCCACTGATGAGATCATCAAAATGGTGTGTGAGCACAGATCATTGACCTGTGATCAGAGTAGTTATGCAATATCCTGTTATGACTTGTATATTTCGTAGCCTGCTATTTTGAACTTGTGGGGAGGGGGGAAGAAGGCTTTAATGACCAATGTTTTACTTCAGGTTCACTCATGCCCCGCGTTCCAGGCCTTGCACTCATATGAGAACACTTGAGATTGCTTTTTCCTGCAATCATGGAGCAAGGTTATCATCATTGGCGGATCACGATCCGGAGACAAGTGAGAATGCAGCCTTATTAACCGGAACCCCTCAGGTTGTGATAGAAGTTCATGCTGACTGATAAGTGCAATATTGACATAATATGGCCAATGTTTTAACTCTATCTTTCCCTGAATATTTTCTTTGGTCAAATGTCATTATGCAATAAGAGATCAGAAATTCTGAGAAGATAATGAGAAAAAGAGTGCCCAGAATGGGTGGATAATGAATTAATAAAACAAGTTAGCTGAAAAGAGGTTAATTCCAATATTTACAGGGATTAGACCAAACTCACAGATATTGGCAGTCCACTTATTCTACTGGTCAAATTTGCATTGGTTAGGTGGGCTAAGCTTTAGAGAACATTTTTATCTAAAGATCTAAAGACCTGGAGAGGCAGTAAAAGTACATTAACTAGACATCAATGATGTTATAGCTCAACCCATTACAATGCAAGAAGAATTGATTGCTTTCATTGATTTTATTTTTGTCATATGTACTTTTATGATGTTTTTAAAGTTTGATTTGAGGTGCATTCCATTTGTGGGCAATTATTCATCATGTTAAAAATTCAAGAGTTTGACCTTTCCCGTATGAGTTGTATTCAGTTTGTTTGTTTGGGTGTAATGGCACCTTAACAGTCAGGTCATATGTGCCAAACGAGGTTAATTGTGAATGACTGTCAGATTGGTTCTCAGTAATGACTTAGTTTTTGCGGTGGGTGCAATGAGGTTCATGTTATAGCGATGTCTGAAAAATTATGCTTCTAACAAAAGCTATGTGACATTCAATGCATGGTGCCATCATGTCTCACTTGATTAATGACGTTGGCGAGGTCATAGGTAAATTCCACCACAACATATAGTTAGAAAATACATTTTGCAAACATAACAAAAGTTTAACATTTACACATTAATCTTCATAAATGTTAGATTAATTTCATTTGGCGGTACTGAAAAAAAGATTACTAACCAAACATGTTTCAAAACGGCCAAATATGTTATAATTAGCCAGTAATCGGCCAAACTAGCAGCTAAGGTTGTGACAGTTAGCATTTTTTCATAAATGTACAGCTGTCACCATTACGATCCATAACCGTTTAACCGTAAGGCCAGTTGTCATAAGTGGACGCCCTTTTAACGCAAGTATAAAGCGAAATCTTCGCCAGGTTCTTAACAATTATCTACCTACTGTGGTGTAGCGGTTATCATACATGTCTACAGACCACGAGGTCCTGGGTTCAAGCCTGGGTTGGTAGACACGCCAGTGCACCACAACTGGTTATCAAAGGCCGTGGACATTGACTTGGTTGTTGATGTTATGTCTGTCCGTCGTCGTACCTGTGTTCTCGTCGGATCGTATTAAGCGTTTCATGATAGCATTGTTACTATCATGCGATTACGCAGGTGACAACCCGTCATTGTAATTGTCGCGTTTACTCGCCGTCGTCGGTTCTTATTAATAGACCTTCCATAGCAACCCATGCTAATCCACCACTTGAAAGACGCTACCCGTTATATTCACTATGTAATGTGCAAACATGCACTTCCTGCTTCTCGTATGAGTGTGTTAAAAGTCAAGTTGACATGTACGATCGTTACTTAAATATTGATATCTGGTGTTTGTATTCTTACATAATTAGTTCTTAAATAAATAAATTATTATCCCGATAAAAAAATCATATATTTCATGTAATTTCTTTGTCAAATACTGTTAAAAATCTTGTTTAATGAGGAACGAAACATAACATAGAAATCATGCTGCCAAATTTGTTTGTGACTTCAAAGAAACATACACATGAAATATAATGGAATTTCATTTTAAAGTTATGACCCTAATTGTGTTTCATTTGACTTTTTACCATAATTGATGAAGAAATTACTGTTTTCCCCTTGAACTTAACAAAAATCTTCGTATTTCCAAACATCCACGTGGAAATAATTTATTTAAAACGACCTACCTGTGGAGGGGAGGGTGGAGGAAGGGTGAAGGGGAGGTGGAGGGGGAGGGAGGGTGGAGGGGGAGGGTGGAGCGGGAGAGTGGAGGGGAGGGTGGAGGGGAGGGGGGGGGGAGGGTGGAGGGGGGGTGGAGGGGGGAGGGTGGAGGGGGGGGTGGAGGGGAGGGTGGAGGGGGGAGGGTGGAGGGGAGGTGGAGGGGAGGGTGGAGGGGAGGGTGGAGGGGAGGTGGAGGGGAAGGTGGAGGGGAGGGTGGGGAGGCGGAGGGGGATGGTGGAGGGGGAGGGTGGAGGGAGGGTGGAGGGGATGGTGGAGGGGAGGGTGGAGGGGAGGGTGGAGGGAGGGTGGAGGTGGAGGGGAGGGTGGAGGGGAGGGTGGAGGGTGGAGGGGAGGGTGGATCGGGAGGGTGGATCGGGAGGGTGGATCGGGAGGGTGGAGTGGGAGGGTGGAGGGTAAGGGTAGGGGAGGGAGAAACAGCGTTGGGCAGAGGCGGTTGTGGCTACAGGAAATGGGATGGTAAATTTATTCCAACGTATCTTTTTTATTGGTATTTCTTGTCCCCAGTAGGCAAATAGACTAAAATATTGGATGGGATCAATAGCTAAATACAAGTGTAACTGCCACGGTCATGTGGAGAAATCAATTTTATTTATACAACAGGAGACAAAGAAAATTGTTAAATAGGGTAGAGAGGGGGAATACCCCTATTGTGGGAGTATTCCCTCATAATGGCGGGGGACACAGAGGGTAGGCCTATAAATGTTGTATTTATATATCGTTTTGTCAGTTTGTAGTAGTTGCTGCTGTAGGATATTGTGTAACTTCTTTCTGGGACGTACAACATAAACTTCAAAATTATCATGCTACGTCGGAGTTCTTACTCACATATGGGGACAGGCTTAACGCACCACACCCTAACACACATCTGAGGCTAACATGTTTTTCAAACACATTTTTATTTCAATATTGGGTATATAGTGGTGCGTGGCCAGGGGGCAGGGAAGACTTTCCAATAATTACGGCCCTTAGTGTTTGATAATGGTAATACCAGGGTCATACAAGCAAGAATATGTCTCCTTTGATTTAGGTAAACAATTTGAATAGAAGAAAAATCTTTTGATTCCTATGCCAGACATGACAGTATCTGAAATACGAGGAACAAGAATTAAATCTTTTAAAAATCGCAGAGAACGAAAAAAAAAAGAAGGTTATTAAAATAAACATAAAGCAAATGAAAAATAAGAAACTACTGTTGCATGCTTAACAGTAAAGAAATAAAATAGATAATACAAGGATAAAATATACTTATCTCACTAAAAAGAAAGAAACGAGAGAAAATACTTAATACTTCCTTAAAAAAAAAAAAATAACGCACCTGATTTCATGGCCCTCGGTATTCGTGAACTTAGGGCGGGTATATGCAGCATACTACCTCTTTTATTTAAGAATAGTGACAGTTGAAAAAATATGCTTCTAACAAAGTTGTAAGCCGTTTTGTATTAATTTTTATGTAGGAGTTAATGGAGGTTTCCACTATGTAACGGTCGATTACCGACGTTATCGGAGAGCAAAGGTCACTTTGAGTGCAGCATATTCTGCAACAATACATTGTAAAACAAAATTACGAACATTAGCAACCATCTACATGTATTAAAAAAATATGTTAGGCTATGACGTTTGCATGTTTGATTTTTCTGCATAGGACTTCCAATTTGTTTAGTTTTAGTTTCGCTCACGGAAAAAGCGTACTGCCGTGATTCCCGGGATACATATTCCCTACTTTTTAAGTATAGGCCTATAGAATAAAAAAAAAAAGTGCACAATTGGGGGTGAGGGGAGGGGGGGATTTGTTTGAGTTTCAGCAAGCTCATTCACGTTGAAGATGTGAATTTACGACCCTGAAGTGTCAACGATTCATTGTATGAAAATGCTTTTCTGCATCTCATCCACCCCATGCCATCTCAGAATTCAATTGTCTCATCAGGGGTGGCGGAGCGTTCAAATTATTAAGGGATTAAATGAGATAAGGTGACATGTGATACGTTCACCTAAAATTATTAGGCTGAAGCCCGCACATCCCCTTCCCAGCTCCGCCGCCTCTGTCGATTTCAAGTCATCATTGATGATAGGACCTAAATAAAAACCTTGATATGAACGCATAAAGTAAGTTTCATGTAACTAGCATGGCTACTTTAATATGAAATTAAAATTGGTTCTTCCCGTTTTTCTGTTTGTTCAAACTTAAGGAAACACTTGAAATATAAAACTTAACATTCATCCTATCCATGTAATGATAATCATCGGGATTACGTAATTCCCCTTTGATGTCGCTACTGCTGCGAGGAAAATCTGGGTCACTGCCAAAATGCGTTTAGAGCAGTGATGCGGTCTAATTGCTGCACAGTATAATTTAGTGCACTTGGAATAGCTTTTTGAATAATTTAGCCAATCAGCACTAATGGGGCTGTTATATAGCAATAAATATTCAAGTGTTTGAAGTTTTTCCCCAAAACCGAGAATGATTGTTTGTTGTCCGTAAGTACTCATGTTAAGAGACACTATAGCGACCACGTGTGACTTCGCAACTGGGGATGACAGATCACACGGCGTGAGAATATTACCGAGTTTTGAGCATGAGCAGGCTATTACCGCATTAATTTATGTCAACACGTGCTGATTTTGTGATTAAGTAATCCAAGCAACAACTCCCTGGTAATCCGGTCGAAAAACAATAACAATACCCAGGCAAACATTTAATCCGTCCGTAAATACAATTATTAGTTTTGAAATATTTGTTACTCTTTGAAGTAAATAATAAAAGACACGAATTAATCTGTAATTTTATCACAATTGATGTGAAACGAAATTTTTTAATGTTTTCACTGCACATTAGAACTATTAAAAGCTGGGATACTTTCAACGATAGGCCAAAGGACATCGTTGCGTATGAATTTTGATTTCTTTGCATCGCTACCGTGGTTTGATTCATGACTTGTGTGTTTTTAACCTTTAACGCAAATTCTTCTGGGCCAACTTTAGGAATAGGTAGATCGGAAAAGAATTAAAGTTGTTGTATTCATATTTCATAGGAAAGAAGGGACGGGCCCAAATTTCCTAGCGTACTGTTTTTACTATGAGGGAACAAATTTACTGGATGGCTACGGCTTATTTGTCTGGGGCCCACATTTCCTAGGAAATAAGAGCCGGGAGGCCAAAATTTACTGGGGGGTAGAATTTACTTTTACACTGATCAGTGGTTGGGTGATGTGTATTGTGATTTGATAATTAAGGGATATAGGCGGAAATTTCTTGTGTGTATTTGACGGGTTATGTTAATGAGTGCTAGCCTGGGCCTAGCGCCTTCCTCATGAGCACAAGCTAGCTACATTCCATGCATCCCATCCCCAGTACCGTGGAAATAATTAGTGATATGCATAACGCCCGGTGAAAAATGTGAAGGCAATAACATAGCGGGTAAAGATTGAAATGATAAGGTTGGTTGGATGGTTTCGTGAATTTATGCATACTTGAAAAAGCAAACATAAAAATTGAATTAACATTCGTTTACACGTAGCATGATTTCCTAAACGGTTAAACGTCACAACCTTATTAGCAGCCCTAAGATGCCCCATTGAATACTACCGTACCCAGCGATGATTCTTCCACGTGTCCACGAAAACTTATAGGTTTGAAACAAACTTTTATTTCTGGCAATCTGCTGCCCATACGGCAAATTACGGTTTACGCAATGCCGCTGCGTTCACCAACGCAACAAAACTTTATCCTTAACGTTAGTGGATTTAAGTATAACGCTCTAGCCCCGATGCAATGTAGCACAAAACTTACTGACACTTGAGACTTATTTATGCGACAAGCGAAAATGATCAAACAACAACTTCACACGTTATCTTCTAGGCTATGTTATAACCTATCATACAACTCGGTAATCCAATCCGATACAGCGTGACCTAAATAAGATTACGAGAATTTGCATATTCATTGCAGAATGTCCGAATTCTGATTGGAAAATACTGCGATATGATTAAACATATATGTCCATACAAGGAACTAATAAGCATGCGTGTATACCAACTGACCAATACCATGGCCCAGAGCGGTACCGATGCGAAAACGCGAATAGGATAGAGCTATTTTTAGAGAAATTACCATAAAATCTTATACTTTGTTAAAACCTTTCGAGAGCTCTAATTAAAAAAATACATGGAATATCTCTTAACGAAATACAATCTTAAATTCCGATACAAAAATCTCGCTTGAGCCAGAATCTCAAGAGCAAAACTGTAAAAACCTAGGAGGAGATGCATTTTTAAACAAAACTTAGTACAGGCACATATGAGAGGTCACGTACGATTTGATAATCTCCACTCATACACTCTGTGTATGGGTGGAGCTAAAAACCATCAAATTAGAAAAGCATGCCATTTTTATAGCATTTGTTATTTTGATGTCTCAATGTGCAATTTGTATGCAAACTTGTGATGTGTATTAAATGGGAAAACTATCTATTTTCTTATGTAAATCTATTGTTTTCATATCGTTCACAATAACTTGAGCTTCTTTTTTGAGGGGATTCCGTTGCAAATTTCAGCAAAATTTGGAAATATTCATACCCCTGATTAAACTCTTAAAAAAGATGTTCTCATCTTTTCAAAGACTGAAATTAAAACAGATAATCCAAGGAATTACATAAAGAACTTCAACTGTCTTCAGTGGCGGTGCCAGGAATTTGGTTATTGGGGGCAAGCGAGGGCCAATTCTGTCTCGTGGGTGGAGAGGGAAGCAAAAGCCTATCAATTGGGCAAAATATGTCTTTCACAAATGTCTGGGGGCAAGTGGGGAAAAGCGATCTTGTGGGAGGCACATACCCGCCATATCACCATAACTGACGGTCTTCCTGAATGTTTTATATCATTTCAAATTTGGCATATGCTAAGAAATACTCCAACTTTTATCATGCAGCTCATAAATTTAGGTTACAATTTTCATAATTCCAAGACTGTTCCACTTTAGAAAATGATAATTTGTGTTCAGTTTGTGTTGCTACTCGCAGCGCCCTCACTCAATATTTCTTAAATAGTGTACATGCTGTGGCATGCTTAAACCATTCCCAAAATAATACATACAGTGTATGTATAATTGTACACTGTATGTATGAAGTGTGAGGGCAGTGATGCATACATTTTTGGTGGCCTTGAGATGTTCTATTTTCCAACATGTGGAAAATCAAAACATATCGCTGATTTAAGGGCATGAATCTTTCAGACAACACATATGCGAGAAATTAAGAAACATTTGGAGGTGTTTTTGTAAAGCCAAAATTACATCACTTAGGAATAGGACTTAAACAGCAAATAATCAGAAGATTTACTGAGAGAAAATAAGGGAAGGGGGCTACATACCACCTCCTTGATTCATAAAAACTCTTACCTCTCTTTCCATTTCCAGCATACTAAATGCTAGTGCAGGGGATGGCTGCTCCCAGGCAGCCACCAGCTGATCCAAAAACACTCCAAAATAAGGAATAGCGGTGCATCCTGAGACCCGCAAAGCTCTGTCCAAAGCCTCTTGGTACTCTGGCAGGCCGTCCATAATGACCTCATGTAAATGAACCAAGGTCGAACAATCTGATGGGTCACCATTCTCAATAATGTCTGACAGATCATCTGAGCTGAAATTATATTTAAAAAAATCCTTGTTTTGACTTGAAAGAAAATATTTTTTTTCCTGGTGGTTCTTACTATTGCTTTTGTTTCCTGATCAGGAAAGAATTATAGTGGTTTGGTGACCAGAAGTTGGTAAGACAATTATGGTCCCCACAAAAAAGCTACTAGGATTGAAAATTGGCAAACAACTGACAATTTATGCTGCATTTTTTTTTTAACCAGCAGGCATCCATCAATTTTTACTACAATTTCCACATTAAAACATTTAATCAACATTGGGGAGGGGAGGCGTGAGGAAAACTTTCCTCTACTTCTTATTTTGTACGCACCATACAAGGCACCTCATAATTATCTCATGAAATAGAAAGCAACCACCATCACATACAACCAGAACAAGAACCAAAAGGTTTTGTGGTTCCAATGCTTTTTTCATATGCTGATTGACTTGCATTAAACTGTCATATCATATCATGAAATATTTGTTCCATGATATTTAAAAGCCACACCCACCATGCAGATCAATAAAAATGTTGACAACATTAGCATTTGCACAATGATTAACAACATCATCAAAGCAAGTGTGATGCAAAAACAGGTGATATTTATCCTATTTCTGCCCACTTCTAGTTTATTACCAATGCAATCAATTCAGAACCAGGCAGCTAAAGTTGTTTTGCAAAAAAGCAAATTCGATAGTGCTTTAAGCTGCCTTAAAGAACTGCATTGGCTTCCTAGTGTTAAACATATCCAATTTAAAGTTTTGTGTCTTGTTTTTAAATGTATTCATAATCAGGCACCAGCCTACCTCAAACAGCTAATTCAGTTCCGTAAATCCACATATAATACACGCAGCTCATGTAATCCTCCTCTTTCTCTACCCCGTACTCGTACTTCGTTCGGTTCTCGTGCATTTTGTTCGATCGGTCCCAAACTATGGAATGACCTGCCTGATTCAGTAAAGTCTAATTCATCATTTATCTCATTCAAACGTAATCTAAAAACTCACCTTTTCAAGCTGGCCTTTAATTAATTTGTTATTTTTATTCTTCTTTGGTTCTTTTGGCAGTTTCTCAGTGTGTTTTATTATTTTACATCTTGATTGGAAAGCGCGATAGAATATCTTTTTAGTAATGGCGCTGCATAAGTACTTTATTATTATTATTATTATTATTTCAAGAATTTGCCAGAAAGCCCCGCCCACTCATTAGCATTTATGATATCACTACCACAACATTAGAACATACGTACAGACCATGACCATCTGTGTACCACATATAGCATAAATCTGATACACCGTTAATGGTGTTTACAACATTTAGCACTTTCACATTAAACCCTGCCCACCATGCATATTAATGCATCTGTTGATAACATAGGCATGTGCACAATAACCAACAATATTATCATGCCCAGTATATCATGCAAAACAGACGTACAGTTGCTCATTTATCACATTTTCAAAATTTTCACTTCAAGCCCTGCCCACTTATTAAAATGCATGGCATAGGGCACATTTGCAGATGGGCTATCTGTGTACCACACATGACATGAACCCAGTTCATAGCATGGTTTCTAGTTCTAAGATATCGTGTTTACAAGCTTTTTGTTTGTATAATCACATGAAGCCGACCTGCTCCTACGCATATTAATGAAAGTCAATGTTTTTATACAATGAACAGAACATGTACACACTAGTTAAATTCTCTATTAAAAACCAATTTAAAAGAAAACAAGACATAATTGTTGAAAAAAGTTAATTTCATATTAAGCCCCGCCTACTAATTAACATGCAAGATATCACCACCAAAAACAATAGGGCACATCTATAGACCATGGGCTATCTGTATACCGAATATGACATGAATCGATGGTACCGTTCTTTAGATACTATGCTTACAAACTTTTTTCAGTAAAATCATATTAAGCTCCACCCACTATGCAGATTAATGATATTCAATGTTTTTAAACCATGAATATATGCACACTAACTAGCATCATAACTACACCACATATGAAACAAAACAGACATTCGGTTGTTAAAATATGAGCATTATAAGATTTTCACATTAAGCCCCACCCACTCACTAATACGCAAGACATCACTACCAAAATCAATAGGGCACATCTATAGACCGTGGGCTATTTGTGTACCACATACTACATGAATGCAGTTTATTTTTTATGAGATATCGTGCTTACAAGCTTGCTGTCACAGACATACACACATACATACCCACACACACCCATACAAATGCCAGGATGATAGCAAAGGTTCCTTATGCTATTAGCATCGGAACCAAAAATGGGGATAAAATAAATATTTGCAAAGTTCCAATGTGAAAATTCAAGTCCCATGTGTATATCCCCACTTGAAAGGTGTAAAATCATATGTCAACGACATCACATTATTGATGGCCCTATACAATTTAAATTTGTGATGTCATGCATCTTTTACCATATAATTGGGGATGCCAGATGTTGCACTGTAGGTACATACAGATACGATACCAACAATATACACCAGCATTTGACATTAAACTGGGAAAGTGGGGAAAAAGCTTTCTTTTAATTGGAGATATCCCTAATTGCAGGTGTAAGCATGATTGGAAGGCGTGTCAATATATGATTTTCCCCAATTTCCACAATCTACAAGTGCACATACATACATACATACACACACACATAAACATACATGCACACACACATACACACATACATACATACTGTAAATACATACTTTACATACATACATACATACATACATACATACACGCACACACGCACATACATTCACCCATACATACATACTGAACATATATACACACGCCAGCATGACTGCATAGGTATTAGCACCGGAACCAAAAGATGTAAAATAATAAAAAAGATCTCTACAAAAATATTTATTATTCTTAAGCTTAACCCGTTACCATCCTGGTATGGGATCCAGAGATTTGCTTATAAAATGGAACATGCTTAGGGCTGGTTTAGTGGTGCAGCAGCTCAGTGGTTAAGGAGTCATGATCATTTGTGCAAAGGTACTGGGTTCAACTACTGTCACGGAGTTAATTGTGTCTTGATCAAGATGTCCAGTCCATTCAGCTGTAAATCAGTACCAACACTGATGGGAAGTTAATCTGCGATGGACTGGCGTTCTGTCCAGAAGAAGCCTTGTGCTCTCATCATAGGTGTAGAAACCAGAGGGGGGGGGGGGGGAGGGGGGGGGCAGGGGACCTTCCCCTAAAAGTTGCAGTGACTAACATGGTGCCCCCCAACTAAGTCAATTTTCTACCATTAAACTAGTGTTGTAGCATATCTTTGTGCACCGCACCCCCCACCCCAATAAAGAATATGTTCCTATGCCTATGATCTCATCAGCTTATGCATCCTCTTAATGTTTCAGTGAAAGAAAGCTTAAATCTCTGAATCTACTACATGTACTACATTGAATTTTGACAATCTAAAACTACTATATCTTGAGGATAATATTACGGATGTACTACATCCATGATGATAGTACAAATATGAGCACTGATGATATTTAGCCGTTGTTCAGCACAATGACATTAACAATGTTCATGCAAACAATTCTTTACCTTCCACATTTTCCCATGCACACGTCTGTGATTCATAAAGCATTTTTTCAAAAGAGAATATCATACCAATTAGAGCCCTAAAAAAAGTGCATTCCCGGCTTTCTAAGATCAAATGCTATCATGAAATCAATTCTCATTATCTTCTGTTTTGTTGAAAGCTGTTGCCTGGCAACGCCAACTGCAATAGTGGCAAATTAGTGTCACAATAATCTGCCTTATTTGGAATATGGTATGAATATGCTTTGGTGTAATTTGTTATGGTTGTCTTCAGATAAATCATGTGCCTATGGAGGGATTTCATCATGTGACTCTCAAGTCAAGTGGGAAGCATTTTGCAGGGCAGAGCTTTGCACGTTGAGTATTTCATGCATCTGATCTTCACACAGCTCAGTCACATCACACGTAAAGCAAACAGACTCGGTCTAAAACACGCGCTGATGAAAACATGCACTGTGCATGTAAAACAGGTTCTGCGCATATAAACACGTGCTGGTTAAAATGAACTGGCCAGATTAAATGATTTTTTAATATAAACTATTATTTTAAAGAGAAAATTACCCTCCAAGTACTTAAAGTAATCTTAATCAGTGGATTCTAAACACGTCTATTAGTTAGTGCAACCAATGGTACAGCCAGATTCTGGCATAGCATAGCAAGGTTTAACCTCCCGAAAGCATCCAGTGCTGGACAAAATATCAAGAAGGCCACGGCCTTTGATAACACATACATTCACACACACATACATACACATTCCAGTATGACTACATAGGTTCCTTATGCTATCCCATCGGAAGCAAAAATATCCCCACCCCTCCATCTGTGCTCTTCCCCTGCTCCAGTATTTCTCAGATTTTAATCACCTCTTCCTTAAGCAGCAAACACAACACACACAAAAATGCAAATCCAATCATCAGTTCTTGAGATATCTTGATAGATAACAAACAGACAAAACATAACCTCTGTCCAATTTTGTTGGCAGAGGTAATTATGACAAAGGGCTTTTTTCCAATGTGAGGTGAAGGGAATGAGCTAGCTGCTTGCCCTGTTGCCCCAGGTGTAAGTCTTGGTGCCTTTCCTCCTTGTTTTAGCATCTACCAGGGAGCTGTTACTTTGTCAAAGTAACAACTCCCTGCATCTACTTTCTTAATCTCTTGCTGCATTGGCTTTAAGAAACCAAATGAAGCTCTTACAATGAATTATTTATTGAAACTTTACCAAATGATATAATTTTGGTCTATTTGAACAATCCACCTTTAATACCGTCTGTCTGAGATGAAGAATCGATGAAATGCAGTTATGCTAAGAACTTTGAGCTACTCATTTGAACAATTAAGGCTACATAACACCCACCTGTAAAGTCCTTCACCATTATTTGCTTTGAGAACATTTGCAGCAAAATGCCCAAATCCTGAGCCTTGTAAATACCATCACAAGATTGTGTATGTGTGGGATACCTCCAACTGTGCCATCTCCAGGAGGAGTGCCATCATTTCATGTGATAACCTTTACACATTATTTACATTTAGGCAAAAAGAAAAGATCAACTACTCCAAATCTAACAGAAGGTTTGTTTTTATTTACATCAAAGAAGCAGTTTAAAGGAGCTCTCCATCATAAAGTGAGGGCAGGCTTCTTTTTTGCTTAGTCAAAGGCATATTAAAATAACACAGGTCTAATTTTTAATACTCCTGTCTTTGAAAATTTACTGAAGTATTAATGACAAATAATTATGATTAATTTAAACATACGTACCAAATGTTTTGAGTAACAACACATGCACCTATGATTAATTTGAACATACGTACCAAATGTTTTGAGTAACATCACATGCACCTATAATTAATTTGAACATACGTATCAAATGTTTTCAGTACCATTACATGCACCAAAAGTATATTAAAATATTCTTGGGACTCCAGCAAAATAAGCCCTCACTTTTCAGCTCTGTTGAAAAGGTTGAACGCTACTTACAGAAGACCTTCCAGAATCTCCAGAACAGCTTGGAAGTTTCCGATATTCCAGCAAGTATTGGCAAGATCCACAAACTGCCTTATAAGACCAAACCTGGCATCAGCATTGACCTCTACAATGCTATTTATCACCCACTGGCTGACCTGAGGGGAAAGACAGACAATGAAAAACAATTTACAGTATTATTTTTGATGAAGAAACGCACTGACGAATAAACGCACTGACGAATAAACGCACTGACGAATAAACGCACTGACGAATAAACGCACTGACGAATAAACGCACTGACGAAGAAACGCACTGACGAAGAAACGCACTGACGAAGAAACGCACTGACGAAGAAAGGCACTGACGAAAAAAGGCATTCATCAAGATACGCATTCATCAAGATACGCATTCATCAAGATACGCATTCATCAAGATACGCATTCATCAAGATACGCATTCATCAAGATACGCATTCATCAAGATACATTCATCAAGATACACATTCATCAAGATACACATTCATCAAGATACACATTCATCAAGATACACATTCATCAAGATACACATTCATCAAGATACACATTCATCAAGATACACATTCATCAAGATACACATTCATCAAGATACATTCATCAAGATACATTCATCAAGATACACATTCATCAAGATACACATTCATCAAGATACACATTCATCAAGATACACATTCATCAAGATACACATTCATCAAGATACACAAATTGGTGCCTGAGATTTTAAAATGATGTAAAAGGGTCAATGTTTAACCAATTTGTATGAAATATTATGCAAATTTATGGCTTTCAAAGATTTGAAAGCAATTACGCTAATGATGCCTCTACACGTCCGTATACTGGTAAATAAAGAATGGACTAAAACATGGCGCTGCCATAGACTCTACCTGTGCTGCCCTATTTTTCAGGTCCTGGATGGTCTTGGAACATTTTTCTTTTTCCACAAGAGGAGGCTGGACTCCATTGTTCTTTACATAGGTCACATAACTTGATGCAGGCACCTCTAGAAAGAGATCAAGCTCAGTCTTGGTGATAACAAATGCGGCCTCCAGAGGGTGCGCCAGGAGGTACCGACAATAAAGAAGCTCATCCCTCTCTTTGTCTCTCGGAATGTCTGCTTTGGATGAAGCTCTATGTATACTTCTGTCTGCAAAACAAAACCAGTTGAAGTTGATCATGGAGGGATGTGTTTAAAAGTCTATGGACATGTAGCACTTTATATATTGGTTGAAAGAGTATTAAAATCAGAGCAGGTTTGTGTGATGTTTGTTGGTTGTTGCTGCATTGAGCCTCAAAGTTTCTTTGAGTATGCATTGCTCATGAAAAAGCCCTGTCAGAATTTGGTATTGTTATTATCATCAAAATCTGAGTAGCCAAGTTTTTGAATATTGAAAATAACATGTTTAGTTTTTGAGTTATGGGAATTTTAATTTATGCTTGATGTGTGATGTATGACTGCTGAGTGGACAGATCAAAATAATTATTCTTTTTTTCCTAAAATCCCAGTCCCTAAAAATGGTGTCACAATCTGTTCCTGCTAGAATTTATTAGGGGAGGGGGAAGGAATATACATATAATATATATATATATATATATATATATATATATATATATATATATATATATATATATATATATATATATATATATATATATATATATATATATATATATATATATATATATATATATATATATATATATATATATATATATATATATATATATATATTATATTAATATATATATATATATATATATATATATATATATATATATATATATTAATATTATATATATATATATATATATATATATACATATATATATATATATATATATATATATATATATATATATATATATATATATATATATATATATATATATATATATATATATATATATACATATATGTATATATATATATAATACATATGTATATATATATATATATATATATATATATATATATATATATATATATATATATATATATATATATATATATATATATATATATATATATACATATATGTATATATATATAATACATATATGTATGTGTATATATATATATATATATATATATATATATATATATATATATATATATATATATATATATATATATATATATATATAGTTTTATATATATATAGTTTTATATATATATATATAGTTTTATATATATATATGTATATATAAATTAGGGTTTAATACCCGGCATGGTAGAAATAAAATCCTCTTCATTAGAATTATCTTGCATTTTTCAAAGAGAAATGGCAGAGGGTTAAACAACAATGGATTTACATAAGAAAATAGAGAAATGTCCCATTCATACATCACAAGAGTAGCAAGAATATTTGCATTGCACAAAAATGTTTTTCCTTTGTCATGTTTTTGTTTTCATCATGTTTTTGCTTTCATGTTTTTTCTTTCATCATGTTTTTGCTTTCATCATATTTTTAATGGGTTTTACATCAATTTAGTTAATGTTTATGTTGCCCTACCTATCCATATACCTTTAAAACTCTTAAGAATTCAGTTGATTTACAAGTTATTATCCTTGAAGTAATACATCACACAGACAGTAAAAAAATAACAATAAAACAGAATTTTATGGTTGATGCAGCTCTTAAAATTCTTGACCCCTTTTGAGCTCCAGATAGCTTGTCACACTTGCCAACAGCTTGAACCAGCTTGTAGTAACCCAAGTAATAATAGGACTTCATAGAAGTTCCAAATGCAGCTCACATTTTGATAAGGAACAGCTCTCTATCATCATCATATAACTCAAACATGTCTGACTTTATAAGGGGTATGACAATTCCCAGAACATGCAATAACACAAATTCTAGGACACAAATATAATCATGGGGTACATACTGTATCGGTAACAACATTTAAGACATAATATTTCCTAATTTGATGTCATATAAGTTCCAAATGCAGCTCACATTTTTATAAGAGGCAGCTCTACCATCATATAACTTCAACATGTATGACCTTATTTATAAGTGGTATGAAAATACCCAGAACATACCAACATTTCTAGGATGCTTATGAAATCATGGGATACATATTAGTAACAATATTTTCAGACATAATATTTAAAGCCTGTACTTAGCTCACATTCAGTGGGGGTAAAATGTATGAAGGATTAAATTTAGCTCATTTGTAGGTGAATTTAATTGATGGGGTCACGAAGGTTAAAGTTGCTGATGGCCTAAAATATTTGCAAAAATGTTGTCAGCAGTCTATTACAATGTTCGGACGCTGAAATTTCACTGAAGGCAAAAAGAAAGATCCATTGTCTAAAAATCTGGTTGTAAAAAAAGTTAGCATACTTTCTGGAGCTTTCCAATGCATTGTACTTTTTGAAGGGGTTGTTAGGCCATTTGAGTGAGAACTTAAGGTAACATTATCTATATTGTTTTGCAATCTATTAGCTGTGTAAATACCCAACTTCTCAAGAAAATGATATTTCAACAGCTTTTTGAATAGCCAAGCATTCATACCTTTCTGCTCAGATTCATACCTCCCTGCTCAGATTTATACCTCCCTGCTCTGATTCATACCTCCCTGCTCTGATTCCTACCTCCCTGCTCTGATTCATACCTCCCTGCTCAGATTCATACCTCCCTGCTCAGATTTATACCTCCCTGCTCAGATTCATACCTCCCTGCTCTGATTCATACCTCCCTGCTCAGATTTATACCTCCCTGCTCTGATTCATACCTCCCTGCTCTGATTCATACCTCCCTGCTCAGATTTATACCTCCCTGCTCAGATTCATACCTCCCTGCTCTGATTCATACCTCCCTGCTCAGATTCATACCTCCCTGCTCAGATTCATACCTCCCTGCTCTGATTCATACCTCCCTGCTCAGATTCATACCTCCCTGCTCTGATTCATACCTCCCTGCTCAGATTCATACCTCCCTGCTCAGATTCATACCTCCCTGCTCAGATTCATACCTCCCTGCTCAGATTCATACCTCCCTGCTCTGATTCATACCTCCCTGCTCTGATTCATACCTCCCTGCTCAGATTCATACCTCCCTGCTCTGATTCATACCTCCCTGCTCTGATTCATACCTTCCTGCTCAGATTCATACCTCCCTGCTCTGATTCATACCTCCCTGCTCTGATTCATACCTCCCTGCTCTGATTCATACCTCCCTGCTCAGATTTATACCTCCCTGCTCAGATTTATACCTCCCTGCTCAGATTTATACCTCCCTGCTCAGATTCATACCTCCCTGCTCAGATTCATACCTCCCTGCTCAGATTTATACCTCCCTGCTCAGATTCATACCTCCCTGCTCTGATTCATACCTCCCTGCTCAGATTCATACCTCCCTGCTCAGATTCATACCTCCCTGCTCAGATTTATACCTCCCTGCTCAGATTTATACCTCCCTGCTCAGATTCATACCTCCCTGCTCAGATGTATACCTCCTGCTCTGATTCATCCCCTCCCTGCTGATTCATACCTCCCTGCTCTGATTCATACCTCCCTGCTCTGATTCATACCTCCCTGCTCAGATTTATACCTCCCTGCTCAGATTCATACCTCCTGCTCAGATGTATACCTCCTGCTCTGATTCATACCTCCCTGCTCAGATTTATACCTCCCCTCCCTGCTCAGATTTATACCTCCCTGCTCAGATTCATACCTCCCTGCTCAGATTTATACCTCCCTGCTCAGCTTTATACCTCCCTGCTCAGATTCATACCTCCCTGCTCTGATTCATACCTCCCTGCTCTGATTCATACCTCCCTGCTCAGATTCATACCTCCCTGCTCAGATTTATACCTCTCTGCTCAGATTTATCCTGCTCAGATTCATACCTCCCCTGCTCTGACCTCCCCCTGCTCTGATTCATACCTCCCTGCTCAGATTTATACCTCCCTGCTCTGATTCATACCTCCCTGCTCTGATTCATACCTCCTTGCTCTGATTCATACCTTTCTGCTCAGATTCATACCTCCCTGCTCTGATTCATACCTCCCTGCTCTGATTCATACCTCCCTGCTCTGATTCATACCTCCTTGCTCTGATTTATACCTCCCTGCTCTGATTCATACCTCCCTGCTCAGATTTATACCTCCCTGCTCAGATTCATACCTCCCTGCTCAGATTCATACCTCCCTGCTCTGATTCATACCTTCCTGCTCAGATTCATACCTCCCTGCTCAGATTCATACCTCCCTGCTCTGATTCATACCTCCCTGCTCAGATTTATACCTCCCTGCTCTGATTCATACCTCCCTGCTCTGATTCATACCTCCCTGCTCTGATTCATACCTCCCTGCTCAGATTCATACCTCCCTGCTCAGATTCATACCTCCCTGCTCTGATTCATACCTCCCTGCTCTGATTCATACCTCCCTGCTCTGATTCATACCTCCCTGCTCTGATTCATACCTCCCTGCTCTGATTCATACCTCCCTGCTCTGATTCATACCTCCCTGCTCTGATTCATACCTCCCTGCATACCTCCCTGCTCAGATTCATACCTCCCTGCTCAGATTCATACCTCCCTGCTCAGATTCATACCTCCCTGCTCTGATTCATACCTCCCTGCTCTGATTCATACCTCCCTGCTCAGATTCATACCTCCCTGCTCAGATTCATACCTCCCTGCTCAGATTCATACCTCCCTGCTCTGATTCATACCTCCCTGCTCTGCTTCAGTTTTTAAATCTTTATTCCATGGGTGCTCAAACTGGTTACTGTTTATTGATCTTTATAGGCATTGCAGTGCTGACAGAGTGTTTTGAAAGTGAGGGCCTACAAATGTGGATAGTGACCATTACTGCTTGAGGACCATGGGTAAAGCCTAAGAAGCCCAGCAAATCTGGGCTTTTACAGGTGAAAATTACCACTATATATTATTCTTTTAAAATTTTAGTTATACATTTTGGCCTAGCAATCCAGTGGGGAGTAAATACCACCAGTTATCCCATGCTCTGTAATATATACACATGATGCATGAAGACTAAACTCTCCAGGTTGTAAAGCAACAAATATCCAAAAAGACCCAAGTATTTTTGATTTGATGAGAAAGGCAAACAAACCGAATACAGGATTAGCACTTCCCAAAATGGTGATATTCCCACAGTGGATGACATGGTGCTTTCCTGTGCAATTTGAAACTCACGTTGGGATATACTTTGTGCCATACTGAAACTCATAACAGCATGACTTCAAGGGATTAGATACTTGATGCTGGACAAACTCAATTATGATGACAAAGTTCATCCAAAATATGACAATGACTGAAACTGGAAAGACAGGAGAAAGATCGTGTTCTCACTTAAGTACAAGCTCACAATCATGATCCACTGCAGTCAATCAAATCCGCCAATTTTTTATCGTGAGAACACTCACTGGATCTGAATGCAGCCGCATGATCTTGATCCTAGTAAAAGGTAGAATCATGATCGGAGCCAGCAATCAGATCCATCGATGAGATTATCAAACACAAAACAGTGTCCAGTAATGATATTACTTACACAATATCCTCCTGTTAAAACTTGTTTATTTCGTGTGAACAGTTAGTGTGGTTCAGTACATTAACATGTTTCTTTCAACTTCCAAGTTCCATAATACGCCACAATCAGTTCACCTGTAGTGGGATTGATTGATTGCAAGCAAGCATCTCAACTAAAAACACATATGACATTATTTGTTCTACCATCATAGAGCTGATTTATTGTTGGGGATCATGATCCGGATATAATTGGGAACACAGCCTACAAATGATGGTAGTCCTAGACACAGATGCATAATTTAAGGTGTGCTTGGACAGTGTATTCCCTTACATAAAAACTAGCTTGCAGTATTGCGACAAGCTAACATTTTAGGCTTGCGCAAACTTGCTGCAAGCTAGCATTTTAAGTTTGCTGGCGACAAGCTATCATTTTAAGCTTGCAGCATGCTGGCGACAAGGCTAACATTTTAAGCTTGCAGCACGCTGGTGACAAGCTAACATTTTAAGCTTGCAGCACACTGGCGACAAGCTAACATTTTAAGCTTGCAGCATGCTGGCAACAAGCTAACATTTTAGGCTTGCAGCATACTGGTGACAAGCTAACATTTCAAGCTTGCAGCACTCTGGTGACAAGCTCACATTTTTAGCTTGCGCAAACTAGCTGGAAGCTAGTATATTTGGAACAAATACTTGTTAGCTTGCGCAAACTAACATTTAATTGCTTGTGCAATCTAGCAAAAAATAGTTGTTAGCTTAATTGCGCAAGCTTGCAGAAAGTAATTGCTAGCTTGCGTGAGATTGTATTTGCTCCAAATACTAGCTTACACTATGCATGCTTGCTGCACGCTTGTCGCAAGCATGCTGAAAGCTAATTTTTGTAAGAGTTAAATAGTTATTTAGTACTAGTGTATTACATTTTAGTTGTGGAGTGACAAGATACTGTCTTACAATTTCAATTATATTTATCTATTTAATTATTTATTTATTTATTTATCTTCAATGCAGTTTTACACAAAGTAAACAAAAATTATATCAACGAGCTGGTTTTAACGACAATTCAACAATATCAGCATATGAAATGAGCAAATTGAACATAAACATCTATATTTAAATGAAGCCAAAAGTTTCCTCTTTAATCATACGTTAAATGTGTACAACTATAACAAACTTAATGGTATTAATTGTAGAGTATTTCGGAATTTAAGACCTGCACATCACACTTGGTACTTCATAATACGTGTTTGTACATACTGTAAATCATACAAACACTCTTAACAAAATTCAGCACCCCCCCCCCCTCCCCGTCCCAGTAGATGTGATTTATGGTTTAAAATAAGCTATCACCCATTACATAAAAACTGGGATTTTTGCACACAAAAAAACAGGATGCATACTTCAAATTTTTGAGGTCATGTAAAGAGAGTATTCCTGACCTGCCATACCTGTAACACTTTTATGGCCGGAGACATATGCATGGAATTATAAAAGTCAAAATGTGGGTCATTGAAAAACAAAACACAAAATTGAACTTGGTTACCGAACAGGTGAACTGTTCCTCACAAATTATATACAAGTTATAAAAGGATATTGTGCAATTATTGTGCATCGCAGGACACTGATCTGCTTTTACATGTGTTTTGAGAATGTCATTGGTAGATCTCATCGCCTGTTTTGGATCATGAGCCTAGCTACCCTCAACTACGATCAGGCCCCTAGCCAAAAAAAATTGATAGGGGAGGGCTTAATGAGGGGCATATTGTGTTATATTCTTTTTTCTTTTTTTTCACAAGAGGGGCACATACCGTCGCAAGAGGGGGGACATGGCCCCCTCATGCCCTATGCTGGCTACGGGCTGGCCCATAGCCAGGAATTTTTAAAAGGGAGGGGGGAGGGTACAAGCACTTAACAAGGGGGCACATTGTGTTATATTTTTTTGGTTTGAATTTTCGCAAGGGGGACACATACTTTCACGGGGGGAGGGATGAAGGGGGAAGGGGGGGGGGGCATGCTGGCTACAGGCCTGACTAGGATCAAGTAAAAAATAGGCAAATCTGATTGCCTGCAGTGGGTCTGATCGCAATGAGCTCATATTCAAGTGAGAGCATGTTCAAGTGAGACCATGTTCAAGTGAGAGCATGTTCAAGTGAGAGCATGTTCAAGTGAGAGCACGTCCAAGTGAGAGCACGTCCAAGTGAGAGCACGTCCAAG
Organism: Chiridota heheva; assembly: GCA_020152595.1. Classification (NCBI taxonomy): domain Eukaryota; kingdom Metazoa; phylum Echinodermata; class Holothuroidea; order Apodida; family Chiridotidae; genus Chiridota; species Chiridota heheva. The sequence goes on along the minus strand of JAIGNY010000356.1, from coordinate 907,168 downwards.
TGAGAGCACGTCCAAGTGAGAGCACGTCCAAGTGAGAGCACGTCCAAGTGAGAGCACGTCCAAGTGAGAGCACGTCCAAGTGAGAGCACGTCCAAGTGAGAGCACGTCCAAGTGAGAGCACGTCCAAGTGAGAGCACGTTCAAGTGAGAGCACGTTCAAGTGAGAGCACGTTCAGGTAAGAGCATGTTCAGATAAGAGCATGTTCTAAAATGACAACTTGAACAGAAATAAAGTTCAAATATGGATTAGAATGTAAATTTGTGGAAACTAATAAAAGAGCACCAAACTGATGAAAAGGGTTTATCATGTGTATGGAAGGATAGAAGCCCTTCATTTTTAAAGATTAGTTCAGTGGCCAAGACTTTCAAACAAAAATGTAAAGAAACTACTTCAAACCGCATATCTCTGTCTTATTTTTGTAGAAATGAGTGAAGTCAGACTAATTGAGGTCTGACTAGTTAGCTCAATTGGTAGCCAGCCAAAAGGTAGTGGGTTCAGTCTCTTGTTGAGATATACCAAAGATTTACAAAAATGGAGCCTGCATGTTGCTCTCTCGCTTGGTGCTCAGCATAAGGGATCAGAGCAGGGTGATGATACAGGTTTGTGCACCGTTTGTCAGCGGTAGATTTGTTGAGCGTTCATACTGCATGGTAGAACTGCGTATTATAATTCTCACATTCCTTCAAGTTGTGTTTTATTGTTTTCCTGAGAATTTCTGGCTTGTAGTCATTGAATATGTCAGGAAGGTCATAAAACAGAATTTAGTCTAATAACTTTACTTTAATTTCAAGAAATTTTGAAGAAATATATACAATTAGCAAAATACTAGATCAAAATTACACTACAATTGTGTAGAAAGTGAGGATGAAAGTGCCAGTCTTACTTTATACATGCAGTCATTTCTAAAGTAAGTCAAAGCATGACCCACAAATATTTAAAGTCATGTAGGAACTACCCTGTCAAGCTGAAACCTCTGATACTGAAGCCTCCAAGATAGATTAAATTTGTAGATCACTTTTACTTAATTGAATTGGCTTTTAAAATTACTCAAAAGCATTTCTTATCTTACAGAGAGTCCAATTTGATTTTCTCGAAAGCGAACCTAAAAATCCTGGCCTATTTCCCATACAAAAGTACCCTTGACATTGATGTATCCAAGGAGCTAGAACAAAATCAACTAACATAGGTCCTTCAAACATTATCCTCCACAAATCCTGTATGAAAATTGTTGTATCACACCCTATTGTGTGCATCAAATGTACTAGACTTGCACAGATGACCCCGTGACCTTAACCAATCAAATTAGACCACCTCCAGGGATTGTGGCAGAGTAACATAGCAGTGTCTTACAGTGATTTCATTCTTAATATAATTGAAAAAGAAAGCAAAAACAGGATCAGAAATTGACAAAAGATCTTGGGCTTCCAGGAAAATACTTGCACATCACGAGCTAATTGAGAAAAGCTGAAAATGAAACCAACTGATCCCATGCTAGGGAGAGAATTTGAAAGTATGCAAGTCTGGTCTGACAAAAACACTGCTGAATATGGGTAGTTATGAACATAACTATCATGTGATTTTAAAAGATATTCTTCACTGTCTGAATTCAAAGAGAGAATTGTTTTGCTCCAGCAAAATATCACGAAACAAACATATTTGAAAAATCTAACTTTGTTCAAAACTTTTAATAAAACTTTCGGAAAACAAGATGAAAATGTTTGATGAAAATCAGTTTAAAAATGACTATTTTACAGCATTTTGAATTTTAAAGCCTTTAATCAAATAAATGATGGCAAATTCTTATTTTGTGACATCACACAGAAAATATTCATTCATTGTGTTTGATCCTTCACCAATGTCTTTTGGGAGTAGAAGAGAGCAGTTGAATATAAGCTCAAGGTTTTGGGCCTGCAACATACCCTCAATCAAAACTTTTAATCAAGAGAAAAATCTCATCATTTGCAGTAACTAAAACTTAGCACAAGAATTAAAAAAATGAAACTAAACATTTTGAGCAGTCTTCTCTTTCATATCCCCACATTAAAAATCCTTCAAACTTTGACATAACTCAAATACCACAGGTTTTACTTTGGACATAATTCATAGACTACTCTGTTCAGTTTTAAAGCTCTTTCTGGTGAATGTAAAATCTCTACCTGTCCATGTACCTTAATTAGCATATCCTACCTTATCCCACCCTACACTATCCTACCCTACCCTACCCTACCCTACCCACCTTATCATATCCTATCCTACCCTACCCTATCCTACCCTACCCTACCCTATCCTATCCTACCCTACCCTTTCCTACCCTAACTCCAAGACTGGATGAAAGGCATTAGAAGGTCCAGCTTCCAGATCTGGAAATGTTGCTTAAAAGCTGACTAGTTTCATAACAATACTAAAGCTAGGTGAAATGCTCACTTACACCAATTGATGCTGGTCAGTGGCATAACAATGGGGAGGGGGAATGGGGGGTCTGGATCCCCCACTTTTTAAAGGAAATTTTCAAAAATTATGATTATCTTGGTTTTTTATCTTTTTTTGCTTTTAAAAATTAAAACAAAATTGCCCACACAGAAGTAGGTTAAATTTGAACACTTCATTTTGGGAGGGAGGTCTAGAACATTCTCGGACCCCCACCCTATTTTAATGCTAGCTATGCCACTGATGCTAGTCAATCTGGTTTTAAAAATATTTCAGCTGCCAGCATCCATGACAACATTTGGTAGAGAATTCCAAAGCTTACAAATTTGATGTGAAAAAAAGTTGTGACGATACTGGTAGAGAAATTTTAATCAAAAGGTTTAGTGTAATGCAGAAAACCTAGTGTTAGTAAGCTGCGAGGGCAGTTACTAAATTTAGGAGAAAATTTAAAGAATAACACCACATGATTTTGAGCTTTCCCCTTCACACATATTTTTTTTCTCTCATGAATTGAAAACTGATGAAACCTTGATCTAAAACTAGAAGAGATATTTTGAAAATTCAAAAATTGATCTGCTCCGCTATTAATACTTTTTCAACCACTATAGAAATTTAAATCATGAAATCAAAACTGACTACTCTTACCTCTGAAAGCGGGTAATCGTTGCCTTTTAGATCGTGATATTTCTTTCACAGCTGTTACTGGCACTGTTTCATTATTGTTTAGATTTTGTGATCCTTCCATGATGATGAAGAACCTACTGCATATAACCCACTTGGTTGGAAAAGTAAGAAACGTTACTTATCTATAGCAGTAAGTATCTTCATAACTAAAGCGAGAAGTGTATCCCAGGCTACAAAGGAATGCCCAAGCATGAAAACTGTTCTGATTCACCTGTTCATTTGTGGGTACTGCTCAAACAAGAAACTTCACAAATACTTGCCGATGTAACTACTCCATATCCAGCCTGGAAAGAAACAGAAAAAAAGGAAAATAATGACTGATCTAGACTGCAGGCATAGGCAGGATTTGGGGAAAGGAATGGAGGAGTTTGTCCCACCCCCATTTTTGTTCTGAATTTGTATGGTAATTTTTTGTATCTTGGTGTGATTTTGCCCCTCCACCACTTAAGTTTGCCTTTGTCCCCCTCCACTTTTGTTACACATGACTACAGATAGAGTAATAGATGAATGGCTCTCTTTACATGAGTATAAAAGAAATTTCTAAAATATTGAAAGCAATTTCCCACATGTTGAATGAAATTTCCTGAAAATTGAAGAATTGTACAAAAAATCGAAGAAAAATTACCCTATAATAAAGGTAATTTCCAAAATTAAAGTAAGTTACAGGAGAATGAAAGAAATTTCTCAAATATTGAAAGATATTTCCCAAACATTGAAAAATTTACCAAAAATTGAAGTAAAATATCTCCAAAATGAAGGAAATTTCAAATTTTTAAAAAATTACATGAATATGAAAGAAATTTTGCAAATATTGAAAGAAATTTCCCAAACATTGAAGGAATTTTTCTGAAAATTGAAGATAATTTACTGAAAATCTAAAAAAAGTTGCCCCAAGATAAAGGAAATTACCCGAAAATTGAAGAGAATCTAGGTAAACAGTAATTAGGAAAAACCTATTTCAGGGGCGCATGTCCCTCCAGCCTCCTCTCTGCGTCTGCCCCTGTGCATGCTTGAAGTAAAGGACATGGCCCACCAAGCATTGGAAATTTCTTGCAAGTATCCCCTAAGTTTCAAACAAATTTACCTGTTAGGCCTGGCATGTGACAGTCATCTTGTTTTGGACCCAATCCCTTGCACCTCTGCCTCTAAGCAAGCGTTAATTTTGTAGGTGTAACTCCATATGCATAACTGGTTTTTGGATGCATGTGTGTGGTAGAGATGTTTTGTAAGGGATCCCATCTCCAATTTTCTCAAATTTATGGGTGGCCAAGAGACAACGGTGCCGGAATATTTTTATAGTTTGGGAACCAAACTTGTATCGACATGGGGTTTAGGGCCTGCTTAAGAGTACTGGTGGGGTCCATGGGGAAAGCCTTGTTGGAAGCTCTGCGGTTTTAGCCGATTTGGGGCTAAAAGATAGGCCTAAATTCAACTGAATTCTGCAACCTTGCAGGGACAAAACTCATTGAGAGGATTCTAAATTCCTGGTTGGGAGGTAAAATTGAGAAATTATTCAGATCATATTGAAAAGATTGAAAGGAAATTTGGTAAAACACTTGGGAATTTGGGTAAAATATTGCAACAGCTCCCAACAGAAGAAAATGTATACAACACCGGGCATACCGGGTGCCATAGATTAGTGTATTTGTAAGCAGGGGCATATCTAGACTAGAAGGAGAGGGGCAGGGAGGGGGGAAGCATGAGATTTTTCCAATGATACTTTTTTTTACCTTAAGATAATTCTTAGTCTCGGTTTACGTATATTTTCTTCAATTTTTAGGAAATTGTATTCAATCTTTTATTCAATTTTTGGAATATTTTCTTCATTTTGAGGTACTTTTTTGCAGATTTTCGATAAATTTTCAGCAATTTTTGGTCAATTTCCTTTAACGTTTGGAAAATGTTTTTCACTTTCAAACAATTTCCTTAACTCGAGGTGCAGTTTTCTTTAATTTTTGCAAAATTTTTATCATTTTAGAACCGGCATTTTTCTTCGATTTTCAATGATTTTTTCTTTAATTTTTGGGAAATATCCTTCAATGTTTAGGAAAGTTCCTTCATTTTGGGGAAATTTTCCTAAATTTTCAATAAATCTTCAATTTTTGGTTAATTTCCTTCAATGCATGTTTGGGAATTGTCTTACAAATTTCAATTTCTTTCATTCTCGTGTAGTTTTCTTCAGTTTTCAGAAAAGTTATTTTATTTGGGGTTAATTTTTCTTCAATTTATGGTCAATTTTCTCTATTTTTGGTGAATTTCCTTCAATGTTTGGGACATTTCCTTCAATTCTGGGCAAGTTTTCTTTGATTTTCGGTAAATTTTCAGAATTTTCCTTTCTTTTGGGGCAATTTTTTCTCAATTTACGGTACATTTTCTTCAATTTTTGGAAAAGTTTCTTTAATTTTTGGGATATCCCTTTCAATTTAGGGGGAAATTTCTTTCATTCTTGTACCATTTTCTGAAAATTTCCTTTATTTTAGGGGCAATTTTGTTTTCGATTTTCAGTACGTTTGAATAATTTATCGGAAAATGTTGCCAAATTTTACCAAAATTCCCTTCAATTTTTTGTTAACAATCCCAATATTCCCAATCAAAAGAAAGCCTTTCAGAGAGGACCGTTCTCTCTGCTCCCCGCTTATAAGACTGTGCCCCCTTTTCTCAATATCAGACCCCTAGCTTTGCTGTTTTACAGGAGCGGCCCACCCTGCCCCTCAGTGGGACCGCCCTGCCCCTCATGAGATTCTTTTGTCATTTTTTTAATTTCATAATCTTAATTAACCTCATAAGCATTACGATTATTAAATGAAATACCTTACATGGATACAGAACACAGAATGATAGCATAGTAAGCAATTGTCCTGTTTGGCATGAATGGTCCTTATCAATATCAGTCAGAATAATTTTATTCTGAGGTATGATTATAACTAAAATCCCAGAGCTTCTTCACCATGGAATTAAGCCTTAAGGAGGCTCCTGAATTCCACGCCGAAAAGGCGCACACATTAATGAGCCCCTCAACAAGTCTAGCACCCTGTCCCTTTTTAAATTAAGCTAGGGGTCTGAATATGTACCATTAATTATGTCAAAACTGTTCATAATACACATTAAAACATCATCCCTGGTTTGGATTGACCCCCTCCCCCTCCCAACGAAATTTTCTCCTGGCTACGCCCCTGTTCGTAAGTGTTCACTGTCAAGGTTATTTCCATAAGGTTACTGTGATCTTATGGTGGGTGAGATAATTATGGCACCGTTCGATATGGCACCTTCGTTTGCTGCAGTGTAATAATCCCATGGTGTCTACCATCTTCAAGATCGTATATAAGGTCTCTTGGTTTAAGCGTCCATCCAACTCAGCAAGAATTAGGTTCAAAGCATGAAAGTACTGCTGCCTGAGGTATTCCTTCATAGAGCAATGAACTTGGAAGTAATTTCTGCATCAATTACTTTAATTGATATTTCACAAAAACTCTTTTGATTTGTGTTATGTATGTTTGTAGGTCTATGGTCATTTAAAGAGAATGAATTTATTTGTTCAAGTAATTTGATTTTATTATTGAAAAAAAAAAATGTATATTAATGATATATTTGTAAACTCAAAGTTTGAGGCAGGGGGTGTAACTTAAGGGAGGGAGGGAGGTTGTGGGGGTGTGACACCCCTGAAAAAAAAAATTGTTGGCCAAAAAAAGTGGCTTAGCATTTAAACAAAATTGTAGGAAAATTAAGATGGTTACATCTTTAGGTTTTTGTTTCTTCCCAAAATACAAAAGACTTTTAAAAATGTTTTGAATAAAATCATAGTTTGTTTTGATTTTCAGCCATTTTGGGGCATCAACAACAACAAATCTCTAAACCAGGGCTTTATCCATGAACACTAAAAATTTGCCCGAATTTTCTTCAATTGTGTGCAAATTCCTTCATTTAAGTGAAATTTGCATCAATTTCCCTTAAATTTTCTTAAATTGTTGGAAAATTTACATCGATTTTTAGAAAATGGTGATAAATTTTACCTACATTTCCAATAAATTAATAACCTACCTTTACAAATAGTTTTTGGACCATTATAAGAGACTCATACATTTTGATTCCGGAGTTTGAGGCAAATGATAAAATCTGGCCTCCAATATCAATGCCGCTGCTTCCAAGGCTTCGCCCATGAACCTCACAATTTTCACCCAATTTTCACAATTTGCAAGGAAATTCTGCAAATACTTATCTGATCATGAAAAGATTTAAACAAATATGAGATTGCCTTCTTTCTATCACTTACATTTTGGAAATTTGTGTTGATTTTAAACCATTGTGGGACATAAAAATCAAGAAATCTTCAAAGCTTCCTGGGGTTTTCCCCTGGATCCAAGCAAATTGCAAAGCTTCGCCCTTGAGCCCTACAATTTACACACTTTGCAGGGACAATTTCCCCTCTGCCTGTTTGGAAATGGTAACCTAAATGATTATCTGAGTATATTCTAACATTAGAAAAATTGTCTTCTTTTCATCAATCAAATTATCCAACTTTTATTGATTTTTAGCTAATTTGGAGCAAATCAAGAAATCTTTGGAACTTCCAGGGACTTCGCCACTTGGACCCCAACCAAGGCTTCACCCTATAGGCTTAACCCTATAGGCTTCACCAGGGACCAGTAAGCGTGCACACATTATTACGCAGTGCCACGTTTGGCAGTTCAGTTCGACCGCATTGGTGAGAAGAGGGAGGAGTTGATCTGTCCTTAGCTGTTCTATGTTGTGTGACACATCTATATCTTTTTTTAATAATTCGGGCAAATGCAAATTTGACTTACAACCCCCACCCCCCGGCCTCAAAGTCAAAATACGCCCCTGCCTGGACCCCGCCAAGGCTTCACCGTATAGACCTCGCTTGGGGCCCATAAGCGTTTGACGTTTAACACTTCAGTTCAACCACATTGGTGGGAAGGGGTAGGGGTTAATATGACCCCAACTGTTCTATATTGTGTGACACATAAAAAAAACAGCTTCTATTTTCAAAATGGATTTCTATTGTCAAAATGGACTAGAATAAAGCCTTCAAATTACCATTATACTCCTTTTTCAGTTCTTAAAAAAACTCTGTACAAAAAAGGAGTATAATGGTAATGTGAAGGCTTTATTCCAGTCTATTTTGACAATGAAATCCATTTTGAAAATAGAAGCTGTTTATATCTTTTTTAATAAGTCAGGCAAATGCAAATTTTCGCTGGGCAAATTTGTCTTACACCCCCTTGGACTTGAAGTCAAGTTACATCCCCGATTAGGAAAGGGGAGGGGGAAAATACCCACTTCTGACCCACAAATACCCACCCCCATTTCCGGCTTCTATGCCAGGAGGAATTCACAATTCAAAAAAACAATGTACATAATCATGCATTGCAACATGTAATTTCTTCGTTCCACCAATTAAACATTTTCACTGACTCGACCCACTTGCCATTAACAAAGAAAATCTCTCATTGTGTTTTTTTTGGAATACGTAAGTGATATGTTTGCATTACTCAATTAAGCAAGGCCCTGTATGTGCTATAATCAAACAAATTGAAAAATTGCAATTTATTCTTATGGCTGAACAAGATATTTATGTAAACAGCAATTAAAATACTGGCGGCCTTACCTGAAAGCTCATATTTTCACAATTATGACTATTCTGTCCTTAAAAGTAATGAATAAATGAAACCTGGCTGGTGACAATGGCCTACTGTATAACAGGGAGCCAGGTTTCTTGTCTATAAATTGTAGGACAAAAATAATTCAATAACTCATGGGAAACTCACTGCATTCTGAAAGTAACAAAGTTCATAAGCATTCATAAATGCCACCAAAGCTACATGATCGTCCTCCACCAAGTGGGAAGCTGATGGCAAAGGGTGTTTAGAGTAAAGCACTGCAACCGCCCTCCCCCATTTATCCAAAATGCACATCCTACGTTCAAGCCTTTCTCCAATGACTCTCTTTTAGTTCTTTTTCAAAAACTATATACTTTTAAAAATCCTGAAAGTGTGGGTATACACAGAAGCGCCCGCTGATTTCTTTTCAACATTTAAGGGGACGAACCCAGACAGTGGTGTAGACAGCATATATGCTTTATATAAGGCTTCATCTTTTTTTAGGAGGGGCCAACATATTCACTCACCCCCCCCCCCCCCAAACAAAATTATTACTGCCCCTCCCCGGATCGCCACCTATGTGCATGTATGTGCATGTGTGTTGGAATTTTCATACTATCAAGGACCTGAATCTGACACAACACATATCGATAAACAGAGGACTTCAAGCAGTTTTGAGGTTATTTGTAATCTAAAACTTACACACAAATTTGCATCATTAATATCTCAATTAACGCCTCAATATTTTTTTGTCAGAAGTGTAATATCCTGCTATAACAAGTATAAGTAAAGATTCTCCTGACACCCCTTAACTTGGAGTGAACCCAAAGAATGTTTGAACAGGGAATTGCCATTAGTCCCCAACAGAAATTTTCTCACTTCAAACCACATGGTGATTATAACAGAATTATGTTAGGAAAAAACAGTTACACACAATGAAACCAAGTCACAAATGAATGAGTTTAAAATTACTTCCCTCAGGAGACTACGTCCTCACCTTTTGACATTTTGTCCCAATTTAAGAAAACTCCATACACCTTTTATCTTTTCCAGGACTTCACACAGCAAATATTACCTGTAAATGACAACTTGAGCTGCCAGAAAACCAAATTTAGAAATTTGAAGAAGATTGAGGATCTGAACACTTAAGGGGGATGTTCAAGTTAAGCTGGGTGTTGTGGTGCAAGGGGTGGGGTGATGCAAGGGTGTAGTGTAACATGTTGTTGTGCAGGGTGGTGGTGGATCAGGATATTGTGGTGCTGGGTGGGATGGTTATAGAGTATGGTAGTGCAGGGAGTAGTAGTGCAGGGTATGGTAGTGCAGGGTGTGGTCTACAGGGTGTGGTGGTGCAGAATGAGCTGGTGCAGGGTGTGGTCGTGCAGGGTGTGGTGGTGCAGAATGTGCTGGTGCAGGGTGTGGTAGTGTAGGGTATGGTAGTGCAGGGTATGGTGGTGCAGGGTATGCTGATGCAGGTATGGTAGTGCAGGGTATAGTAGTGCAGGGTGTGGTGGTGCAGAGTGTGCTGGTGCAGGGAGTGGTAGTGTAGGTATGGTAGTGCAGGGTATGGTGGTGCAGGGTGTGGTGGTGCAGAATGTGCTGGTGCAGGGTGTGGTAGTGCAGGGTATGGTAGTGCAGGGAGTGGTAGTGCAGGGTATGGTAGTGCAGGGTATGGTAGTGCAGGGAGTGGTAGTGCAGGGTATGGTGGTACAGGGTATGGTAGTGCAGGGTATGGTGGTACAGGGTATGGTAGTGCAGGGTATGGTAGTGCAGGGAGTGGTAGTGCAGGGTATGGTGGTGCAGGGTGTGTTGGTGCAGGGAGTAGTATCCCTGCATCTACACTTTACATTAAAAGAGATTACTATTAATTGACATTTTACTAGAATTGCTCGATCATTAGGCCCAATCCTCGCCACAAATTTTCAGTCTTTTTACCCGCAAGAACCTCCATTTCAGCGGGCATGACTTATAGACTTTTTTAAACAATTAAGAAACCCACCACAGATAGTTCAGTGATTTTACCTATTAAAATTACACTCCCAATTATCTATATGCACACAATGGAACTTATTGTGAAGGGCCAGGTATTGTGGATTTGGTTACTGCAGGGCCAAGTCATGTGTATAATGTGGGAATGAGAAGTCATTTGGACTTTTAAAAGGATGTTTTTATCAGTGAGTTATAAACTCTCTGGTGAGTTTGAATTCATTGGACTGAAAATTTATAGCCAGAGTTATTCATTATGTTTTAACCATGAGCAGGATTTGCCTACTGAAAGTGAAGGGGGGGGGGGAAGTCAAAAGTGGGGGTAATCACAAAATCATGCTAATATGTAAAAACTTACCTTACAAAAGATACAAACTCTAAAAAAAGTGTGGGGTTTCAAGTGCCCCCTTCAAATCCCGCCTATGATTGTAACACATTACATGAAGTGTCCCAACATGAAACTTCCACAATACAGGAAAAATAAAATGAACTTCTTTGAAATAAAACTATTAAGCCAAAGTAATGATATTAATACAAGTCTGAAATATTGCAATGTACACAGGAAGCTCTCTAATCCATAACAGCACTCAATATTTTCGTAATAGGAAATTGAGTATAACAGAACTTTTTCTGAAGTATCCAATAATGTTTTTCTCATCTGTGGTATTATTACTAAATGCCATTCAACAAAGGACTTTCCAATTTTAATCAACCTTTTTTCAGGGGTGTTTTTGTAATTGAGGTTCGACCCTCCTCCCCCATATTTGTTTATTTCCTCAACTTAGGGGTTCATGGGGTCAAAAATTAAAAGCACTTTTCAAACTTACCTTCCAAACAACATTAGGAAAGTGACCAAATGTAGGTCCTTAAAGGATAGTTCAGTGGTCAAGCAAGATTATATCTTATATGAAAGAGGACTTCAAGATAAACAAAGTGGTGAAGAAATTTCTTCAATATCTCATCTATGAAGAGATGAGTAAAATTTCCAGAAAATTGATACAAACTTCTTCAAAATTTGAAGAAAATTTAAGAAATCTTCCTGCAAATTTCCAGAGAATTGAAAAAGGTTTTCTGAAAATTGATAGGTATTTCCCTATTAGAAGCAATGTTTTGTGGAATAGTTAAATTACCAGTGCAATTTTCCACTTGTAACTGGGAAATATTTTGGGCTCTTGCAATATTGCCGCCCCTCCCCCTTCCCAAAAGTCATCTTCCTATGCCCCTAGATGTAAGTTGTCTCTTAATTGTTTTGTTGTTATAAGAAGTGATGGCAAATATCTGTTTTTCCCCCCATGTAATATCCTGCCTATTATTGCTTTTCAATATTTTGTCAAATAAATACCAAACACAAAATTGTCTAAAGTTTCTACATAGATCTTTAACTGATCAAAATGGTAGATAGGTTAAACAATATCACGAAAGTCAAATTCTGAAAATCCAATCTCTTGAACCGAACAATTAAGTCATTCAAGAAACGCTATTATTCAAACTCGGACTACTGCACAGTCTAGCTTCTAGAATTGTAACTTTATGATAAAGGATGTCAATAATCCAACATTACATCATAATATTTATACAAGGATAATTACAAAGTCACAAAATCCTTACATTGAGAAACTACAAATATGTGCCACAGTCTAAACTTTCCTCAAATTAAATTCAAGTACAAAAATTACTGCAAATTCATGACCTTTGCCTTGTGTGTAAATACTATAGAATATCAATGATGTAGTAGCTGAACATATATTTTGGTTGGTTCCAAACCTGTTTTCTTTTTATTGGTGGGTAGTTAATTCAAGAAGTGCTTGACTGGGGTTGTTAGGAAAGAAATCCATGTTTGATATTTATTTTTTGGAAATGCAAGTGGGAGCTAGAACATCAATGTTGTAGTAACTCAATATATGTTTTGGGGTGGGTATAAGACTGTTTTCGTAGGTGGGGAGTTACATTGGGTAGGCTGGGGTTGTTAGGAAAGGAATACAAGTTTGATTAGTAGTGGCGCAACAAAAGGCTGGGAATGCCCGGATGGGTGGGCAAAACCATATAGGCCCTGGGCAAAATCCATTTGGATCTAGCCCTGAACAATGATACTGCAATATCTTTCTTACAAGACCCAAAACGGCATGGGTGTCAGAAGGAACCCGAGGTAAGGGGAAGGGAGCAGAAAATCAAGTTTAACAGCGCTTTTTTGACTGTAATTGGGGCACTTTTCATTTTCAAAAAAGGGGTACTCTTGTCAGTTTTCGAAATTGTGGAGGAAAATGTCAAAAGAGTGCCTCCTGAACAACCCGCCCTCAACTTTCAAACGGGCACCTCCTACACCCATCCGCACAATTTCAAAAGGGCACCTTCTGCCCCTTACTCTAGGGCTGCGTATTGGAGCTTTAAAATCGCTTGAATATGTGAAAACTGTTTTTCAAGTAAGCCTTAAAAACTTTAGTCTAATTAAGAGAAAAATGATGCAAATCATATTAACAATGTTTGCTTTTGAGGGAATTTGAAATCAATAACAAACAAACCAACAGCAAAATACTGTTGTATAAAATCAAGATGGATTTTACATCCTTGCAACAAGACATGATTTTAACTATGGCATATTTTCCACATAATTCTAATATATTAGCCATTCTGAGCAAAAAATTAATTAATGAATTAATTAATTAATAGTAATCAATAACAGCATCCCACAAATACACTTCCAAGTGGGAATCATTATAACAAAATATAAAACGATTTTTAAACTGTCTTTCAAGTCCTCTTTCAAATACGATAGACTTATGACCCATGAACTAATCCTTTAAGATAATAGTGATTTTATGCAACAATTATTACTGGACATGCAGTCTTCCATCATCTGCATGCAAACCAAAAAACTTCTTGTGAGTTCTGTGTTTTGTGCTAGACCATGTGTGTGAATTGAAAGGTGTTTTTCATTAGTGAGTTATTTACACTTTGGTGATTTTTACTCAATTGCTCTATATGGTTTAAAGTCTATTCAGGCTGTTTTAGCCATTCTTGAGCTTTTAATAGTTTTTAAACCCAAGTGATAGCCCAAACAAGTTATCAAATACAAGTGCTACACCCTTATTTGACTACACATTGAGAGAAATCCAAAACGGGATATCGACCTTAATCAACATATGTGCCAGATGGTATTTTAACGCTCCAGCCAATAAAAACATAGTTTTCTTTCAATCGGAGATATTTGGTGGTATTTCCAGAGCCAATGTTATTATATATGCTAAATTCTTTTGGATTGCGCCGAGCAAAATCTGATTATATGAAACATTTTTAGCGAATTTTGGAATGCAAAATACGTTAAAACTAGGCACTTATGCAAACTGTTGCTGCGTCCATGGATCAATTTATTTAAGGCAAACATGAAAACACAGCAGAATGTTCAATAAATGCTTCGGGCTAGATACACGCTGAAAAATCTGAACGTAACCAAACGAAATCTGAATTTTGGGCTAGCCTTTCTCAAGTTCAAAATCCCTTCAATTATTGAGCTAATAATACCAACAATGTCAAATTTCAATCAAAGACCTTTGTTATATATACACAAGGTTGAACATTTATGAAGGCTTGACTTCTTAACTTTCAACGATTTCACTGCACGCTAGCATTTGTAATCTTGGATGACGTCCCACTGTTTTTCAATCTTTGATTACCTGTGCATTTCAAGTTCTCTCTGAATATCATCAATTTTAGATCATATCTAAGACAAACCCATTTTTGAGCAGTTGTCAAAAAGGAATGGGTATTATTTTCAGAGAAAATAAAATCTTGTAAAGACATCTTGGAAGGGTGGATAAAGCTAGAAGGGTGTTTGGGCTATAGAGAATTAACTTTCCATTGAGTGTGTTGTCAGATAAACACACATTTTCATATCATTTCTTCCTCTACAATTGTGCTACCATCACTGGCAGTAATTTGCCTGCTGATAGTGGGGAGGGGAGAGGGGGTCAAAGTCAGCAGTGGGGAAAAATCACAAAATCATTTAAAGATACAAAACTTCACCATGCAAAAATTTGGATAAAAGTGGGGAGGCAAGTGCCCCCCTTGCTCCCCACAAATATAACCTGCCTTTGGCTACAAAATGGCACATAATTCTATGTTTTCATCAATATCACTTTAATGTGTTAAATAATATCCCACTTTTTTCACATTGATTACCTGTGCAATTTAAAAATTTCTACAAATATCATGAACTTTGTATCAATTCTAAGGCAAACACATTTCCATAAAATAAATTGACATATTTTTAGGAAGACTGGCTGCAAATAAAAGTTGTTATAAAATGTAGTCAAGCAAAAAACAGACAAACTACTTTCATCCACTTTTGTCATGAAAGCAGGTGTCATCACCCATACCTTTTTACCAACTGTGGGTCACTTCATTTGACCCACAAATTTATCAAAAAATGGTGGTACTGGTGGGCCAACCTACATATACACAAGGGCCTGACAAACAAAATGGTTGTACTGGTGGGCCAACCTACTGTACACATACACAAGGGCCTGACAAACAAAATGGTTGTACTGGTGGGCCAACCTACATATACACAAGGGCCTGACAAACAAAATGGTGGTACTGGTGGGCCAACCTACATATACACAAGGGCCTGACAAACAAAATGGTTGTACTGGTGGGCCAACCTACTGTACATATACACAAGGGCCTGACAAACAAAATGGTGGTACTGGTGGGCCAACCTACATATACACAAGGGCCTGACAAACAAAATGGTTGTACTGGTGGGCCAACCTACTGTACACATACACAAGGGCCTGACAAACAAAATGGTTGTACTGGTGGGCCAACCTACATATACACAAGGGCCTGACAAACAAAATGGTGGTACTGGTGGGCCAACCTACATATACACAAGGGCCTGACAAACAAAATGGTGGTACTGGTGGGCCAACCTACATATACACAAGGGCCTGACAAACAAAATGGTTGTACTGGTGGGCCAACCTACTGTACACATACACAAGGGCCTGACAAACAAAATGGTTGTACTGGTGGGCCAACCTACATATACACAAGGGCCTGACAAACAAAATGGTGGTACTGGTGGGCCAACCTACATATACACAAGGGCCTGACAAACAAAATGGTTGTACTGGTGGGCCAACCTACTGTACACATACACAAGGGCCTGACAAACAAAATGGTTGTACTGGTGGGCCAACCTACATATACACAAGGGCCTGACAAACAAAATGGTGGTACTGGTGGGCCAACCTACACATATACACAAGGGCCTGAGAAACAAAATGGTGGTACTGGTGGGCCAACCTACATATACACAAGGGCCTGACAAACAAAATGGTTGTACTGGTGGGCCAACCTACATATACACAAGGGCCTGACAAACAAAATAAAAGTAAATAAGATTCATTAGCAATTTTCATATGATTTGAAGGGAAACAAATTTACTTTCAAAGGGTACTTTCAATCCATTTGTTGTCATTATGTTAATATTGAAATACAAAACAGAAAGTGGAAGACCTGCACCCGCCAACCCCCTTGTATCATCCACTAACAAAACACCTTTTCTCTCTCTCTCTCTGTCTCTCCCTCCCCTCTCTCTCTCTATTGATTTATTTGTTGACACCCCCCTCCCCCT
Organism: Chiridota heheva; assembly: GCA_020152595.1. Lineage (NCBI taxonomy): Eukaryota > Metazoa > Echinodermata > Holothuroidea > Apodida > Chiridotidae > Chiridota > Chiridota heheva. Next base: position 890,821 of record JAIGNY010000356.1, on the reverse strand, counting down.
CTATATCCTCCAAACAAATAAGACTGAACTGTCCCAGAAAATAAGGGTTTTTGTTGATTACACTCTCACTAAAATTGCAAATGTAGTAAGGTACTAACAAAGTTATAATTTTCAGAGAAGTTTGATGTTGGGATATGATTAGATTGATTCTCATAGGAAAATATCTACCATTTAGGCCCGTTGAAACCAACATCTGAAAAAAGATGAAGGGGCCCGTCCAACCATGACTTGTGATGTCAATGTCCGAAATGTTAGGGTCTAAGAGACCTTGATAACATTATTCCTGAAAATGGATTTACAGACTCCCCCATGACAATGCTACTGCTTGAGTCCACCAGACTCCCTTAAATCACAGAGCCTGTGAAAAACCACAAGGACAGACTATCTATAATAAACAGTCCTGGAGCATGCCTATTAATGGGAATTGAAATGTTCCTAAAAATAGGTACATTTTGCTACATGGATGCCGCCATTTTGTGATACTTCCCATCATCCTATGCTATCCTAATGTTAAAGCCTTATACAAAAATAAATATTTGAAATTTGAAATACCTTTGGGAAAATTATCTTCGCTAGGGAAAACTTAAAACTCATGAAAATACTTTCATATTACCCACTCTCATTTAATATGTTTACCACACCATGTCTAAAATATCATAATATACCAATACAGCTAGGCTTTTAGGTGCAAACAGTTATTTTAAAAGTTTTAAAAATAATGTTTTTGAGTTTCATATTGAATATTTCAAGTATATAAACTAGAACGGTAAATACCGTCATGGTTCCCATGCCCATGAAAATTGACACCCATATCATATGACCCGGCCAATTATAAAAATGGCATCTCACACTTGAGTCCCACATAGCATCCCACCCCATGTTCCTCATGGCATCCCATCCCATGTCCCACATGACTTCTTACTCCATGTCCCACATGGCATTCACCATATTTCCCACATGGCATCCCACCCCATGTCCCACATGACATCCCACCCCATGTCCCACTTCCCACATGGCATTCCATTATATGTCCCACAGGGCATCCCATCCTATGACCCACATGGCATTACACCCTATGTCCCACATCCCATGTCCCAAATGACATCCCATGTCATGTCCCACATGGCATCCCACCCCATGTCCCACATGACATCCCATGTCCCACATGGCATTCCATTATATGTCCCACAGGGCATCCCATCCTATGACCCACATGGCATTCCACCCTATGTCCTACATCCCATGTCCCAAATGACATCCCATGTCATGTCCCACATGACATCCCATGCCTTGTCCCTCATGGCTTTCCACCATATCTCCCACATGGCATTCCACCATACAGTGTCTTACATGGCATATTCCACCATATGTCCCACATGGCATTCTATCATGTGTCCTACATGGCATCCCACGCTATGACCCACATGGATCCCATCCTACTACATGTATGTCCCACATTAATCCAACCATATGTACCACATGACATCCCTCCATATGTCCCACATGGCATCCCTCCCTGTGTCCCGCATCAGTGGCTTCCCACCTGATGTCCCACATGGCATCCCGCCATATGTTCCACATGGTATTCCTCCCAATGACATCCTACTTTATGTCCCACATGGCATCACATCCCATGGCCTCCTACCCTGTCCCCCATGTCCCACATAGCCTCATACCCTATGTCACACATGGCATCCTACCCTATATCATACATGGCATCCTACCTTATGTTACACATGGCATCCCAACCTATGTCACACTATGTGTTACTCGTGGAATCCCACCATGTCCCATATGGCATTCTACCCTGTTCCACATGGCATCCACCCCATGTCCCACATGGCATCCCACCCCATGTTCCACACGGCATCCCACCCCATGTCCCACATGACATCCCTTCTAGGCTCCATAAGAAGTCTCATCCTAGCTATCACAGTCCCTGATTGAGCATATTATGTATGAAAGTGTCAGTTTATATAATAACTTATATGCAAATGACTTGTTGAAATGGGGTGGGAGGCCACGTCCCACATGACATCCCATGTCCCACATGACATTCTATCCCATGGCATTCCACCTTATGTCCTGCATGGCATTTCACCCTGTTCCACATGGCATCCCAACCCATGTCCCACATGGCATCCCACCCTATGTCTCACATGACGTCCCATAAGCTCCATAAGAAGTCTCATCCTAGCTATCAGTCCTTGCTTGAGCATACTGTGTATGAGTGTCAGTTGATACAATATGCAAATAATATGCAAATGGTTGGTGAATAAGAAAAAAAGGTGGAGTCAAATAATTATGCCTGATATAGCCCTTGGTGTATACAACATGGTAAATATTATATCATATGGCCCCCATCCATGTCCCACATGGCATCCCTCCCTATGTTAATATGCAATCACATCCTGTCACACTCCCTGACTAAGCATACTAAATAAAAAAGTCTGGTCAGGTCATATAATGTAGCAACTTTAAGCAAATGACCACAATAATAAAGTTGGAGTTTAATAATCATGACTCATACAACTGTTGGTGCCCAAATATTTTAAAGAATTTTATGGATTTTAAATCTCAAGTACTACAAGAGAGACTTGAAGATCTCTGAAGAATATTGGAAAATTGTAGCATTTTACAATTATCTTCTAAGAAAATATCAAATGTTTTGTAGACTTTTTAAGCAAACTAGTCTTCAATCCTGTCTTAAGTATCTCTAAAAAACTTAAAGATTTTATAAGGAAATTCTGACCTTCTATAAGGAATCTGAAGAAAGTTTGACTTTTTCTGAGGAACTCTGAAGAAACTTTAACATTTTCTGAGGAATTCTCAAAAAACTTTAATATTTCTGAGGAAATCTCAGGACAAATTTGTGGACGGCTGGACGAACGTAATCGCCATTACATAGGTTCGCATTATGCTTCGCATGCGAACCAATAAGAAACCATCATATTTATCAATAAAATCAAACAAACTGGCTGCATGACCTTAGCATTCTTGTGAGCCATACATGTTCCTATAACAGTTAGGCATGCTCCCAGACTGACATCAAATCAAAGTACTGTGGAAGCTAAGAACTACCCAATTATTATTAAGAACAGAAAAAACTGAAAGCCTACCTGGCAAATTAGATCCTTCTGAAATGCACTTTTCTTTAACCTGGCCGTATTATCAGCTTAAATATGATAATCACATATATCTAGACTAATTTCTAACTTTCTGGTACTCAGTTTACTTTCCAAATATTGTCAAAGCTAATATTCAATTGATCAGAACCAATTAATAGACGGTTTTGTTTGTCCAATTCCCTGAAACCGATCATCATCCGATTTATACTGGATCATGAATCAGAGAATCAATAGAGGCGACTGGCTAGTGGGTGGAAATACAGGGGAAGGTCCACCACCAAAGACAACCAATTATAATGAACCATAAAGAACAATCACATTTGTACCGTAAATATCAAGTCAAGGATTTAAAGGGACACAAACACTCCTAAAGGTCACTCAGCAACAAAGAAACTCTTCTCCCTCTGTCCACTACGATGACTTTTAGTTTGGACACTTTTGGCGGCTTGCTACGAGCAAGTAAGAACCATCAGCAAATACCAAGGATAATCTGCAACCCACGTAGATTACAACAAGGATGTCTGCCTCTGTAAGTATTTTGCTCTTTATTCTACAAACATCCAAAATTCCTTTATCACAATCATCCAGTCAATTTTTTTTATACATCATCAAAATAAAAAAGGGCGGCAATTAGTAGATTCTATCAAACAAGATGCATCAAACAACTTTAAGGGAAAATATTTACTTTTGTTTCAGAGTGGCTGTAATTTACAGAAGGGTACTTTGATATGTTTGTGTTAGTCCACAACTTAGAAACAACTTAAACTTTAGTTGGCCCACAAAGGCAAGAAGGTCTTGCATAATAAAAGTGATAGGAAAGTATGTGATGTGGCTTGTAAAACACATTGTCATGTACTTCCAAAGAAGCTCTGTTTACTACTGCACTCATGACTGCTATGATATCATACAACAGGGTTGGCCCACAAAGGCAAGAAGTTCTTGCATAATAAAAGTGATAGGAAAGTATGTGATGTGGCTTGTAAAACGCATTGTCATGTACTTCCAAAGAAGCTCTGTTTACTACTGCACTCATGACTGCTATGATATCATACAACAGGGTTGGCCCACAAAGGCAAGAAGGTCTTGCATAATAAAAGTGATAGGAAAGTACATGATGTGGCTTGTAAAACTTGTCATGTACTTCAAAGACTCTGTTTACTACTGCACTCATGACTGCTATGATATCATACAACAGGGTTGGCCCACAAAGGCAAGAAGGTCTTGCATAATAAAAGTGATAGGAAAGTACATGATGTGGCTTGTAAAACACATTGTCATGTACTTCCAAAGAAGCTCTGTTTACTACTGCACTCATGACTGCTATGATATCATACAGCAGGATTTGCTACTGTAAATGGAAGGTTGGGGGAGGGGGGAGGGGGTCACAAAATCAAGAATCGGGAGAAACAATTATGCTAAGATATAAAAAGCACCATAAAAAAGATGCAGAATTCCAAAACAAAGTTAGGAGAAAAAATGCCCAGCTTGCAGTCTCTGGTGATCCCACCTATGACTACAATCCTCCATTCTTACAAATGAATTTTCAATTCTAATTGCTTTCTCATACTTCCTATTCATATTATGATAATCAATTCCACAAAGTTATAACAATTATTCCCATGGTAGTGTTGTGGTTTGTTTTCGGAGAAATGCAAATTAAGACACTCATATCCTCTTGTTTACACGAGTTACTACCCCATAAAAGTTTCGGGTGCTTAGGTGATGATGATGAATGTTGTTCTTTTTCAAAGGTTATTGACATACTTGCAATCTGTACTGTACAATAAGTAGGCCTTTGATATACATCTGTATTGATTCTGGGCATGTTTCTGATACATTCTGCAGAGGTGCAAGTTGGGTATATTTGGGGCCCATGGGAAATTTGGCATGAATATAAAACCACTAAAAAGACATTTTATAGCTCATTTAAGAACTCAAAAAATTACTAGAACGGTAAATACCATCATGGTTCGCATGCCCATGCAAATTGACACTCATATCATATGACCCGGCCAATTATATAAATAGCATCTCACACTAAGTCCCACATGGCATCCCATGTCCCACATGGCATCCCACCCATGTCCCACATGGCATCCCATCCCATCCCTTGTCCCACATGGCATTCCACCATATCTCCCACATGGCATCCTACCCCATGTCCCACATGATGTCCTATCCCATCCCTTGTCCCACGTGGCATTCCATCATGTCCCACAGGGCATCCCATCCTATGACTCACATGGCATCCCACCCTATGTCCCACATCCCAAATGACATCCCACCTCATGTCCCACATGACATCCCATCCCATGTCTTGTCCCACATGGCATTCTACCATATCTCCCACATGGCATTCCACCATACAGTATGTCTCACATGGCATGCCACCATATGTCCCACATGGCATTCCATCATATGTCCCACATAGCATCCCACACTATGACCCACATGGCATCCCACCCTATGTCCCCCTACCCTATGTCATCCTACCCTATGTCATCCTACCCTATGTCACACATACATTCCCAAGCTATGTCACACTCTGTGTTACTTGTGGCATCCCACTATGTCCCACATGGCATTCCACCCTGTTCCACATGGCATCCCACCCCATGTCCCACATGATATCCCATAGGCTCCATAAGTCTTATCCTAGCTATCAGTCCCTGATTGAGCATACTATGTATGAAAGTGTCAGTTCATATAATAACTTATATGCCAATGGGTATGTGAATAAGAAAAAAAAGATGAGTAAAATAATTATGCCTGATATAGCCCTTGGTGTATACATTATATCATATGTCCTGCATGGCCCCCATCCATGTCCAAAATGGCATCCCTCCCTATGTGCATATGCATTCACATCCTGTCATACTCCTTAAGCATACTAAATAAAAGTCTGGTCAGTTCATAAACTGTAGCAACTTTATGCAAATGAACACAACTTGCTTGCATTATTAGTCTGGGGGATAGAGTTCACCGATGGCAAGAGTGGGGGTGGCTAGAAGTCACGTTTTAATTAGAATAAAAACAATTTACACAGTTTACAATAACTAAACTACAGTACAAAAAGTCTTGATATTAAATTAAATTTACACAACTTGGTATAATGGTGGTGCTACGGGGGCATCCCCCACACAAGATTGCTTTACCCCTCCCAGAAAATAGTTTGTCCCATTGATAGGCTTTTGTTCCCCACGAGACAATATGCCCCTCTCTTGCCCCCATGACCAAAATCGCCGCCACTGACTTTGTTCCAAATTTAAAATCCTCCAGCAATATCAAACCTATGAACTACAACTCCTCATCATATCTGAAGAGAAAACAAATTATTTTCTGTTTATTTGTAGTGAGGTCAGGTTTGTGGTGAAACAGCAGCAAACACCTGAAGCAGCAGAGGCCTTCACACACTATAAGAATTAAGCAATATTACTCGGGGGAGTCTGGAAGTTTCAAGTCAATTTTTAACTCTAAACATCTTCCACAATAAAAATCTATTTCATGAGTCCCCATGATTTTTCCTTAAGATTTTTAAAAGGTTAAACATTCTTGAACCTTTGAAGAAGCTTTAGCTGTTCATCTTTTCTTGAATCACTCAAGGCTTGGGGCAAGAAGTAGAAGAAGAAAGTCTCTTTTGAAAATAGGGTCACCTAGCAACTATTTATGAAGGATCATTTAGCACTACAAAGATCTTTTGGCATAGCTTTGGTGAATCACCAATGAATCAGATCATTTCTGAAAACACTTACTTCAGAAATTTAATGTTTCAAAAATTTCAATTACAAAATTGACAATGCTCATGTGTCTTTTTCCCAACTGATAAATTTAGAATCTCGTCACTTAAACGCTATCCATAAATTAAATTAGTGAATTAACCTTTAACTGAATCAATACTTCTGTAATTGCCAATAAGTTCAGAACCAGTAGGCTTTTCAAGGAAAATTAAAATATGGGGATCCCAGGGGTAACCAGCTCATTAAGGGGGGACTAGCAGGTGACCAGTTCATTCAGGAGAGACTAGCAGGTGACCAGTTCATTCAGGGGGGACTAGCAGGTGACCAGTTCATTCAGGGGGACTAGCAGGTGACCAGTTCATTCAGGGGGGACTAGCAGGTGACCAGTTCATTCATTTTGGGTTTTTTTTTCTATTGAATTATATGTATTTATAAAAATAATAATCCTCCCCCCGCCCCCTTCTCCAAATAATGTTTTGCCCTTGCAACAAAAATAATAATACAGCCACCAGTGGCTCCAAAGAGTGAACAAACACTAGTTGCCAAATTTTGCTGTTAAACCAATTTGCAACTCATTGGCAGATTTATTAGGACTTTTTTCAACAACTTTCATTTTATGAAAAAGAGACCACAGCAATTCAACAAAATATTTTGCACAACTTAACACACCCGGACTGGACTCTTGAGAAAATCGTTTCTACCCTCCCCCACCCTCTTCTGAGAAAAATTGAATTGTTGAACTTGGATCCCCACCCGCTTGAGAATTGGTATTTTAAGTGCACACTTCCTCTCCTTCAAGATAATACGCCTGCAACTGCCATCATGACAGATATCCACAGATTATACCAATGGCAAAATGTTAACCAAACGAAAACACAAAGAGATCAGCTTTCATCTTTTATCACAAAATTTGATGATCCTGTCAAATGTATCAAGTGCAAATCTACAGCACATATAAATAAAAGCTTTAAAGTTCACCCATTAAAACAAATAACTCCAACTTTTCTCTCAACAGAATTAAACATATTTAATCTTTCACACCAAATGTAATAAAGAGATGTTGAGCCTTTCAAGATAAGTTATTATGACCATCCAAGTCGCTAAGTAGCATGCTCTCACTTGAGAACAAGCACGCAATCAGATTCACTGCAGGCGATCAGATCCACTGCAGGCGATAAGACCCACTGCACGCGATCACATTTATTGCATGAGACCAGACACGCTGCAGGCGATTAGTCCCACTGCAGGCGATCGGTCCCGCTGCAGGAGGCGATCGGTCCCGCTGCAGGAGGCGACCAGGCCCACTACAGGAGGCGACCAGGCCCGCTGCACGAGGCGACCAGGCCCACTACAGAAGGCGACCAGTTCCGCTGCAGGAGGCGACCAGGCCCGCTGCAGGAAGTGGCCAGGCCCGCTGCAGGAGGCGGCCAGGCCCGCTGCAGGAGGAGGCCAAGCCCGCTGCAGGAAGCGACCAGGCCCGCTGCAGGAGGCGACCAGGCCTGCTGCAGGAGGCGACCAGGCCCACTGCAGGAGGCAACCAGGCCCACTGCAGGTGACCAGACCCGCTGCAGGCGACCAGACCCGCTGCACGCAATCAGACCCACTGCACGCAATCAGATCCACAATTTCCACAATTTCTTTACTGTTTTACTGCTATGTACTGCCCACCAATCTGATCGCTTTCGCTTGATGATCTGGCAAATCAGATCCACCAAAAAATTCTCAAGAAACGTGTGAACCTAGGTCAGTGACCTGTGATCAAGTTTGGTTATGCAATCTCCTGTTATAACTTGTTTATTCTTCATGAACAGTTATCCTGCCCAGTTGTCCTGCTCAGTTGTCCTGCTCTCAGTTGTCCTGGTCTCAGTTGTCCTGCTCTCAGTTGTCCTGCTCTCAGTTGTCCTGGTCTCAGTTGTCCTGCTCTCAGTTGTCCTGCTCTCAGTTGTCCTGCTCTCAGTTGTCCTGCTCTCAGTTGTCCTGCTCTCAGTTGCCCTGGTCTCAGTTGTCCTGCTCTCAGTTGTCTCAGTTGTCCTGCTCTCAGTTGTCCTGCTCTGTCAGTTGTCCTGCTTGTCCTGGTCTCAGTTGTCCTCTCAGTTGTCCTGCTCTCAGTTGTCCTGCTCTCAGTTGTCCTGCTCTCAGTTGTCCTGCTCTCAGTTGTCCTGCTCTCAGTTGTCCTGCTCTCAGTTGTCCTCAGTTGTCCTGCTCTCAGTTGTCCTGCTCTCAGTTGCTCTCAGTTGTCCTGCTCTCAGTTGTCCTGCTCTCAGTTGTCCTGCCTGCTCAGTTGTCCTGCTCTCAGTTGTCCTGCTCTCAGTTGTCTGCAGTTGTCCTGCTCTCAGTTGTCCTGCTCTCTCAGTTGTCCTGCTCTCAGTTGTCCTGCTCTCAGTTGTCCTGCTCTCAGTTGTCCTGCTCTCAGATGTCCTGCTCTCAGTTGTCCTGCTCTCAGTTGTCCTGCTCTCAGTTGTCCTGCTCTCAGTTGTCCTGCACTCAGTTGTCCTGCTCAGTTGTCCTGCTTGTCCTGCTCTCAGTTGTCCTGCTCTCAGTTGTCCTGCTCTCAGTTGTCCTGCTCTCAGTTGTCCTGCTCTCAGTTGTCCTGCTCTCAGTTGTCCTGCTCTCAGTTGTCCTGCTCTCAGTTGTCCTGCGCTCAGTTGTCCTGCTCTCAGTTGTCCTGCTCTCAGTTGTCCTGCTCTCAGTTGTCCTGCTCTCAGTTGTCCTGCTCTCAGTTGTCCTGCTCTCAGTTGTCCTGCTCTCAGTTGTCCTGCTCTCAGTTGTCCTGCTCTCAGTTGTCCTGCTCTCAGTTGTCCTGCTCCTCAGTTGTCCTGCTCTCAGTTGTCCTGCTCTCAGTTGTCCTGCTCTCAGTTGTCCTGCTCTCAGTTGTCCTGCTCTCAGTTGTCCTGCTCTCAGTTGTCCTGCTCTCAGTTGTCCTGCTCTCAGTTGTCCTGCTCTCAGTTGTCCTGCTCTCAGTTGTCCTGCTCTCAGTTGTCTCTCTCAGTTGTCCTGCTCTCAGTTGTCCTGCTCTCAGTTGTCCTGCTCTCAGTTGTCCTGCTCTCAGTTGTCCTGCTCTCAGTTGTCCTGTTGTCCTGCTCTCAGTTGTCCTGCTCTCAGTTGTCCTGCTCTCAGTTGTCCTGCTCTCAGTTGTCCTGCTCTCAGTTGTCCTGCTCTCAGTTGTCCTGCTCTCAGTTGTCCTGCTCTCAGTTGTCCTGCTCTCAGTTGTCCTGCTCTCAGTTGTCCTGCTCTCAGTTGTCCTGCTCCTCAGTTGTCCTGCTCTCAGTTGTCCTGCTCTCAGTTGTCCTGCTCTCAGTTGTCCTGCTCTCAGTTGTCCTGCTCTCAGTTGTCCTGCTCTCAGTTGTCCTGCTCTCAGTTGTCCTGCTCTCAGTTGTCCTGCTCTCAGTTGTCCTGCTCCCTCAGTTGTCCTGCTCTCAGTTGTCCTGCTCTCAGTTGTCCTGCTCTCAGTTGTCCTGCTCTCAGTTGTCCTGCTCTCAGTTGTCCTGCTCTCAGTTGTCCTGCCTCAGCTGTCCTGCTCTCAGTTGTCCTGCTCTCAGTTGTCCTGCTCTCAGTTGTCCTGCTCTCAGTTGTCCTGCCTCAGTTGTCCTGCTCTCCAGCTGTCCTGCTCTCAGTTGTCCTGCTCTCAGTTGTCCTGCTCTCAGTTGTCCTGCCTCTCAGATTGTCCTGCTCTCAGCTGTCCTGCCTCCCTGCTCTCAGTTGTCCCTGCCTCAGTTGTCCTGCCTCAGCTGTCCCTGCCTCAGCTGTCCTGCTCTCAGTTGTCCCCTGCCTCAGTTGTCCTGCTCTCAGCTGTCCTGCTCTCAGCTTGTCCTGCTCTCAGTTGTCCTGCCTCAGCTGACCTGCTCTCAGTTGTCTCTCAGTTGTCCTGCTCTCAGTTGTCCTGCTCTCAGTTGTCCTGCGCTCAGTTGTCCTGCTCTCAGTTGTCCTGCTCTCAGTTGTCCTGCTCTCAGTTGTCCTGCTCTCAGTTGTCCTGCTCTCAGTTGTCCTGCTCTCAGTTGTCCTGCTCTCAGTTGTCCTGCTCTCAGTTGTCCTGTCCTGCCTCAGCTGTCCTGCTCTCAGTTGTCCTGCGCTCAGTGTCCTGCTCTCAGTTGTCCCTGCTCTCAGTTGTCCTGCTCTCAGTTGTCCTGCTCTCAGTTGTCCAGTTGTCCTGCTCCTCAGCTGTCCTGCCTCAGCTTGTCCTGCGCTGTCCTGCTCTCAGTTGTCCTGTCCTGCCTCAGTTGTCCTGCTCTCAGTTGTCCTGCTCTCAGTTGTCCTGCTCTCAGTTGTCCTGCTCTCAGTTGTCCTGCTCTCAGATGTCCTGCGCTCAGTTGTCCTGCTCTCAGTTGTCCTGCTCTCAGTTGTCCTGCTCTCAGTTGTCCTGCCTCAGTGTCCTGCTCTCAGTTGTCCTGCTCTCAGTTGTCCTGCTCTCAGTTGTCCTGCTCTCAGTTGTCCTGCTCTCAGTTGTCCTGCTCTCAGTTGTCCTGCCTGCTCAGTTGTCCTGCTCTCAGTTGTCCTGCTCTCAGTTGTCCTGCTCAGCTTGTCCTGCTCTCAGTTGTCCTGCTCTCAGTTGTCCTGCTCTCAGTTGTCCTGCTCTCAGCTGTCCTGCTCTCAGTTGTCCTGCTCTCAGTTGTCCTGCCTGTCCTCTCAGTTGTCCTGCTCTCAGTTGTCCTGCTCTCAGTTGTCCTGCTCTCAGTTGTCCTGCTCTCAGTTGTCCTGCTCTCAGTTGTCCTGCTCTCAGTTGTCCTGCTCTCAGTTGTCCTGCGCTCAGTTGTCCTGCTCTCAGTTGTCCTGCTCTCAGTCCTGCGCTCAGTTGTCCTGCTCTCAGTTGTCCTGCTCTCAGTTGTCCTGCTCTCAGTTGTCCTGCTCTCAGTTGTCCTGCTCTCAGTTGTCCTGCTCTCAGTTGTCCTGCTCTCAGTTGACCTGCTCTCAGTTGTCCTGCTTTCAGTTGTCCTGCTCTCAGTTGTCCTGCTCTCAGTTGTCCTGCGCTCAGTTGTCCTGCGCTCAGTTGTCCTGCTCAGTTGTCCTGCTCAGTTACATTTCGCAGATTTTTTAATGATCCGTCTATCTTATAGACTTACAGTTCATACATCAGACCTGTCCACACTCCCAATCGGGATATCTCCTGATTGGGAGATTGGGACATGTGCAGTGACCATGATTTAACCTGTTGCTACGAATAAGTTCAGCCATTAATTTTTGTTTGCTTTTTCAATTCTGTAATTCTAAAGTATACTTTGCAAATGATATTGAAATGAATATTTTGGTATGATTTGAGCTTTTGCTGCTGACTAAAATGTTAACATCTACTCTTTAAAAACTATTGAAATGAATTTCTAAAGATTATTTAAAAGTCTCTGGTGAAAGTCGAATATGAACTTGTGAAAATGGAGGAAATAATTTTACGTTCTGATGCACCAATAAAATGAAAATATTTTGCATGCATTTTCCTACCTTTGGCTTAAACCATTTGAAATTGGAAAGATGCATTGTGGGTTTAATGACAAAAATCTCTCGATTGAGAGATCTTCTGTTCAAGGCATGGACCGAACTGTACATGCCCCGTGATCAGATAGCCTGGAGTGGACTAACTGTGAACTCGCACTCAGGCGAGAATACATTGTTGTTTTCTACAATCATTGAGCTGGTTGGTTTTTGTCCAGGACTGGGAGATTAATGAGACCACAGCCTCTTGGATCAATACGTATTCATATTTACTGACTTCTGAACTGAAAAGTGATCATTTTTAACAAATGTATTGGTTACAAAATAATCCACTGACAGCGGTATTTTAGGAGCAACTGCTCTTAAGGTGGTCCGCATTTTGAGACACTTTGAGAATTCAAAGTTTGACAAACTTCAAAAATATGCACTCAACATTTCAGTATTATTTTCTTAATCTAGAAAATAATAAATCTTTTTAATCTGTAGGCCTATGTTATAGAAAAATAGAGAAGTATACGTCTTATTCATAAAAGGTTTATTGACAAGAGAATTCTGATTTCTAAAAGACTGGCTCAATCTGCTGTATGTACATAATTACTTTGTTCTTAAAGAAGCTCTCGGTCAAACAGTGAGGTTCAATTTTTTGTAGTTGTGTCGTTAAAATAATACCTAAATATTCACAAGAAATAATTATGATTAATTTGAGCATTTGTATCAAAGGTTTTCAGTACCATTACATGCACAAAAAGTGGGTTCAAATATTATTGAGGCTAAAGAAAAATACGCCCTCACCTTTTGGCCACCATAATAACTGAAGTTATATTGGATTGCCTTCAACACTACATGAAGGAGTTTGTGAAGTGGGCATGAAATGAAACTCACTTCTTGGCCCACATCCCCCCACCCACAGGATTGCGTGTAACCTCCATGCACAAACTCAAATCCACTACAGCAAATAAACCTACATGAGAGCAAATATTTACTTAACCAAAATCAAATCATCTGTACCTTTTAATATTCATTTGTAAAAGACTT
>JAIGNY010000356.1:760000-872500 GCA_020152595.1 Chiridota heheva | reverse complement strand
TCAGTGATATCATTCCCATCGTGATATCATTCCCATCAGTGATATCATTCTCATCAGTGATATCATTCCCATCAGTGATATCATTCCCATCAGTGATATCATTCCCATCAGTGATATCATTCCCATCAGTGATATCATTCCCATCAGTGATATCATTCCCATCAGTGATATCATTCCCATCAGTGATATCATTCCCATCAGTGATATCATTCCCAAAAAGATTCAGTGGATAGAAGTAAGTTTCCCTTGTAAAATCTGAGTTCTCGCTAAAGTTGTCGTTAGCTCGTACGATCTCGCTGTTAGCTTGTTGTTGTGACGCCACAAGGTAGTCACTTAGCTTATTCAAACTGTACTTAACGAGCCCCGTAATGTATGGGCCATATGTGACTTACGATGCGGGAACGTAAGAAGTTCAGGTCTCGTATACTCATTAACATGTTTCTCCAGGTGCCTCAGCTGATAGCAATGCCACAGATTCCTTTCCATTGTAAACTTAGTTAGCTCGTAGTTCTGTTTAGGAACACCCTAACACTTGCTCCCTAGGCTCTGGTGTGTATTTCGGCTGGTTAGCCATGGTTTAGTATTGTTTTAGTGGGTTTGGATACAGCTTGACAGGCAGAGGCTACCAGAGACATGCAGCGTTATGGCTTGTTGTAAGTGTAATGTATCTTAATTCTAATTGTATCTATCAAGGGAAGCAAAGTCCGGGATCAGGGTCATGTTTTAGGAACGCCGGGCCCTTTTCTCCCGTTTTCTGGCTAGTACACTTGTTATTTGTTTATTCCAAATTCGGCCTTAGGCTTGTACAAATTGTATAGGGGCAAGGGCGTGGCACTTGGCAATTTCCGAGTTCACCCTTGCCGGGTATTTTAGGGATTTCTGGTATAGAGGGTTGGTATTCCTCCTGGGGAAAGTTTTTAGGTCCTCTTTGTGCCGGCGACCCTGATTTATGTCAGTCTCGTGAAATATTTGTTTCATGAGCCGTGCCACCCATGCCCCAGTAAGTTTCTATAAGATGTATTGATTTATTTATTAAAGATTGAGTTTTAGTTGGCAACAAAACTTGCTCGGGAAGGAAACGTTTCTTGGTTATCTGTTTATTCCGCATCTGTCTGTCAAACATTTCCCCTTACAAGTAAATTAGAAGTCAAGCTAGTTGCTTCTTGGTTATTTGAAGCTTTGTTCCTTCTTTACTCATTCGAGCCGTACCTTGAAGCATTAAGCATTTATGTAATTTAGCAAGTTGCATTTTGGGTGCCAGTTATGTGTCTAATTTTGCACCAAAGCTTAATTTTCAGTTTTGTCCGCCGAGAGAAAGAAACTCGTGGAACTAAATTAGCATTTTGAGGATTCCCTTAAGAAAGTGCCCTACTTTTAAGCCCTGCGGGGACAATGTTTTTTTGTTTTGTTTTCTTGTAACTAAGAACCATTAAAAGCTATGAACATTTACTGTTTGAGCTCAAACCTATTTTTCTTTGTGTAATTTATATCCTGCTCTGTTTTTTGTTTTATTAGGCATTAGTTAGGATAGTTTGTTGCTTAGGTTTCCTCCTCCCTTTCCAATCTGTGGTCCCATTCATGCCCGGGGGTGGAGATGTATTTGTGGGGTGTTTTTAATTATATTCATAGCCCCTCTGGTGTATTTCCCCCTCCCGTGACCCTCTCCTGGCAATGGGTAGTATCTAACTGACCAGTTTCCCACGCTACCACTTAGCCCTGAGGGTGGGGTGCTCCTACAATACAGGGCACTATAGTGTGGCGTGACAACACCTTCCAGAATATAGTGTTCGTTACCATCAGTGATATCATTCCCCAAAACATTTAGTGGGTAGAGGCTTTCCTTATCAAATTTGAGCTCACGCTAAGCTTGTTGTTAGCTCGTACGATCTCGCTGTTAGTTTGTTGTGACTTTCACTAGCTCAAGGTGAGCTCATACCTGCTTGCAGTGACCTTGTTATACCCAAACAATAGCTTTCTTTTGTTTTGTAACCTCATAAAGGTTCTAATTGCGAGCTCGTTTCAAAATAATGAATACTTAAATGTGAGCTCACAGCGATGAGCTTAAAGCGAGCTCACCTTTTCTCAGTATACAGGTTAGCCCTTTACATCACGAAGGTGTTGACTTCATACTCCATTAAACAATATTACATTTCATCAACACCTACAAACAGGATCATACGTCACCTTAGGTTATTCAAAGGGGCCAAGATGCAGCCTTTACTCATTCATATGGCTTGGTTTAGCTTAAAATATCAATTTTATTAATTTTTCATTACTGATGGGGAGAGGCATGGCCCCTCCAGCCATGTAGGCTTCTACGGCCGCTGCCTACAGATAAGATCTAGACATGAGTTATGAACACAATGTAAGGAAGGATCAACTTGATGATGTTACCTCACTTCCATAGGTTCCAAACTGGAAAATATATCTCCAATTTCTCTTTTCAACAGACATATATATATATATATATATCTTTCTGCAATCTTTCAAAACCTTATCAAAAAAACAATGTCTTACCTTGCAGCAAGCTTCATATTTCTACACTACAGTTATAAGTTACGTTTTCATATTTTTAATATTCCTTACAAGTGAATAACTCCTACTAAGCCTGTACCCTTGACCTAAATGATCTCTCTCCGTTTAATATTTGTCCAGTATATGTTAACAGGACAAATCTATAAAAGCAAATATTTTACCTTTCCAAAGTCAGTGTAATTTCACCTTTGTGTAATCCTTCTTTCTTTCTTAATCGTTTTTGTTTCTTGTATGAAAGAATATAAACGATGTCGAAACAACATAAAAGTGCTGTTCTTTTCTACCAAAATGAACAAATCAACTTTTCTCAGGATGAGTGAGTTCTGCAATGCCAATGAAAAGATTTTATGCTAAAAAGAATTGCGAAATGAGATGAAGCATAATTCGGGACAGCCTACTGGTTTGTGCAGTCTACTTGTATGTACCCCATGCTTAGCAACTGGGGACACTGATATTCCCGCAATATTTCAGTAGCACAATCTTTACATAGATGGTTCCCCCACGGTGCATGTGTTAAAAAGAATTATTCTTAATCATGGTTTGGGAATGAATAATTCCACCCAAAATATGATGCTCTTTCACATAAACTTAATTTATAGGTTTCAGATATCAATCATTTTAAGACATAAAATTGCCGAAGGGTTCCTGCTTTGCAAATATAATTTCTTGGGGAGAAGCGCAGGCAGCTGCCTGTGCAGGACCGGACAAGATGGCGAAGTATTCTTGCGGACTTATGTTTCACAGGAAACGAAAAGGATAAGTAAGTAAGTACATACAATATGAACAGACAGAAAAGCACATCAATTTCCAAGATGATTGCACCTCTAAATATCCTTATCTGCAGGTTATATTTATGAAACCAGAAAAGCTTGTAAAATCTTTGAAATTTAATGTTGTTCAATAAAACAATGAAATGTAAAACCTAAGCAAGATTTTACGTTCCCCTACTGAATTACACAGATAAATAAATAATGCATTTAATTGAAAAGCACTTTTGTTTATCATCAGACAAAAAAATCAAATTATAAGAATAAAGAAAGTATATCTTTTAACATTGGGTTGGGTACAATAGCACTGAGTGAAAATGTGCTTATAAATGCCCCATGTTCCTGTTGTTAAACCAAAACTAGTTGTTAACACAAACTTGAATGGAATTACAAAATCTGCTGGGAACACTTCTTCTGTCTTATATGGTTCTGAGTACTTGATAAATCTTCAACATTTTATTGCTCACATACTTCAGAACAGAAACTAGCCCAATTATTTCAACTCAACCCCTGCTTGTATCTTTGTTTTCCTTAAAAGAATATTCCTCTTGATGGGAAACCATCATGAAATCAAATCAGGTCTGAAATCAATTTCACACTTTGGAAATAAAGAAATCATATATTCTAATACTCTAAAATACTAATAGGGTGGCTAATATCACTTTATCAAAATCAGTTACACATGTTGTGTACATGCTTCTTTAATCTTAACTGACCGGCGGTTCAGTAAAAAAAAACCTTGACCACCATTGACCGTTAATGTAACATATGCAAGTTCAATTCAATTATTGAGTGGATCAATTGTTTACAAACCAATTAGTCTCTGAACAATAAGTGTATCTGGTAGATGTTCTCATAGCAAGTGGGAGTATCTTCATGTACATGACATGCACGCCAACAATTACAAACTCAAAAAGCAATCAACATGCCTTTTCACCTACAAAGAAATTTGCATGTATTAGTATCTAAAAAATAGAAAGGTTCCAGTATAATTAATTCTTCAAAATCAATTACACTCCCACATACACACCTTCATTACAGAATACCATAAACATTACCAGCCAGGCTCATGTCTGGTGCTACCATCTTCACTTGAACCTTTTTCGTAGGCACACTATGTTTATCATACTTGCCCTTGCTGAAACCCTTGCTGCAGGGCACCTGCTGATAACAACAAAACTAACTCAAGTGTATTGCATATCTTTTCAGGGGAGGGAAGGGGAGGGAAGGGGAGGGAAGAGGAGGGAAGGGAGGGAATGGGAGGGAAGGGGAGGGAATGGGAGGGAAGAGGGAAGGGGAGGGAAGGGGAGGGAAGAGGAGGGAAGAGGAGGGGGAGGGAGGGAGGGGAGGGAAGGGGAGGGAGAGAAGGGAGGGAGGGGAGGTAGGGAGGGAGGGAGGGGAGGGAGGATTTTAAATCTTTTTATATTTAAGATTTCAGCAGAGTCCGGAACAAAATATTTCCAACTATGAACATATTTTGGTCTTAGTTAGCTGAGCTTTTATAGTACATGATTTTAAAACAATGGATTCATGTAAGAAAATAATGGAAAGGATATAGGGGTTACATGTATTACCATAAACCAAAATGTTAATAGTAATAGTAATCCTTGGCATTCAGGTACCACACTCAATTTCAATCTGACATCCATGGGTTAATAAAGGTCTATCTCACATAATTAGGTAGGGTCACGTAAATCAGTTGATAATTACCAGCACCACTGACTTCTAAGGACTGAATTCTATGGACAATAACTTGTGCCTTTAAGGCTGTCAAACCTTCATTCATCATTCAAATAAACACATAGACAATTGATCAGAATTCAATCAAGTAAGTTTGCACAATCATTAACAAGTTGAATCTAAGCTTGTTCAAGCATGTCTGGACCTTCAGAAAAGATAGCTTCCCAGGTTCAGTTTCAAATGACCTGGATGTTAAGCTGCTCAAGCTTGAGTAAATCCATGATGCACTTTGAATAGAATGAAAACACTCTCCAGTTAAAGGCCTGAGTCAAAGACCACCCATGACTTTTATTAATGTGAAATGCAAACTTGATCACAAAAAAATGTTTTGTTCATAGCATCAAATGACAAGGATATTACCAATGGTTCCATGCATGACATTTTACTTCAAATGGTTTACAACCCATCATGACAAAGTTATAGGAACAATTTTTTTCTTGGGAGAGGGGGGGGGATAAAAGTTTATTCACCACAAATCTCAACCCCCTCCTCATTCAAAAGTCTCATTTTTGTCCCATTTATTTTCACTACTGTGGGTAAGATTTTTTTTTTTTTTTTATAAAGAAGAATAGACAATTAAGTTATTATAAGACATGACGTACGTGGCAGTACATACATGCTTGTAGTGCAGTGTATAACCTGTCACCTGCATGCACATGTACTAACTGCATGCTGTATGTTACACATACACCGGAGCTATGTCGGTGTATACAATGTAATGCTACATTTTACAGGCAAGTGTGGTCAATTAGAATGAATATAATTGAGGAACTAAAATCAGACCCCGGATAGGAACGAAGTATTATAAATTATAATCGAATAAATCAGAAGAACAAGCGCCAAAAAGGTTTATGTATTTCACAGAGGGTACAAATCAGCCTAATTAGAGGTTTCCTTCCCTGAAAAGTAGGGGAGCGGAAGCATACTTCCACCTCCCTACATTTTTGACTGAGGGTGGAAGTCCCCCAGGCCTCCGCTTCCTATGCCCTAGCATCATGATCAGGTTGAGTGTATTTGAATAATAATATGATATGATATATCCAATGCATGATAATGGCAAAATGTTTTGTTAATATCGATTAAAATTCACCGTTCTAAATTCTAAGGCCTTTTCACAATAATGTATGCAAATTTGATAACATCACAAAGAAATCCCCCACCCACCCCCTTCCCCACCAACTTCACTGGAAAATTTAGTCAGTTATTGGTCAGAAAACTACAGGTGGATATCACAAAAATGTTTGAATATTTGATCGAGATATTTAGGCAGGGACGGATCCAGAAGGGAGGCCAGGGGTCCCTTGAGATTGTTTCGATGATACTTTTTTTACCATAAGATTATTCTTAGTCATGGTTTATGTAAATTTTTGGGTAATTTCCTTCAAAGTTTGGGAAATCTCTTTCAATCTTGGGAAATTTCCTTAATTCTTAACGTGCAATTTTCTTCAATTTTTGGGAATTTCCTATATTTTGGGGCAATTTTCTTTGATTTTTGGTAAAGTTTCTTCAATTTTCGGAAAAAATCCTTCAATGTTTGGGAAATCTCTTTTAATCTTGGACAATTTTTCTTCAATTTTCGATCAATTTTACTTCAATGTTTGGGACATATCTTTCAATTTTGGGTAATTTCCTTAATCATCCTGAAATATTTTTCAATTTTGGGAAAATTTCCATTTTTCAGACTAGTTTTCGTGCAATTTTCTTCAATTTTCTTTATCCTGAGCAATTTTTCTTCAATTTTTGGGAAATATCCTTCAATGTTTGGGAAATTTCTTTTAAGTTTGGGCAATTTTTCTTTGATTTTCAATCAATTTTCCTCCAATGTTTGGGACATATCTTTCAATTTTGGGCAACTTCCTTAAATCTCATGCAATATTCTTCAATTTTCGGAAAATTTCCTTTTATCCAGTCAGTTCCCAGCCTCGCAAAACGTCGCTTATTATTCTCTTCTGTGCGTATTCCACCCACATGGATTTATTAATATATAATGAGCTGAAACATGCTGTTTTGCGAAGGTGATTACAGCTTTGCTACGACAAAAAATGTTATCAAGACATGAAATTTAGGCAGATAAAGGGTTGCAAATACTCTTCATTAACATTTGAAGAAATAATTTGAGCAAAAAATAATGAAAATTGGAGGGATTTAAAACAATTTTATATTTGGAAAAAACGGGTGCTAAAAAAATTGGTCACAAACCACATTTCCAGTCTTGGGCCCACACGATCTTTACATTATGATAGAAAAATCCCGTTTTTATAAAAATCTATGAAATAAGTATGAAAATCAGAGGAATCCGGTCAGGGCCCTGTTAGCAAGTTTTGCACCTATTTCCAGAGGAACCGTGCATGTTGATTTTGCTAATATCGTACAATCCATATCATGATTGGACAATGTGCAGTCACGTGGTGTTTACATCTGTATCGTAATCTCGCATGTCAGCATGTGCATGCTGTATACTGTATGCCACAAACCCTTCGTAATCCCCTGATAACATGTTTCTTTTAAATAACAAACAGTAAATACTTCAGTTTACATGGGAATCTTAATTGTATATCAAATTCAGAATAAAATGAATGATATTTAAGTGACGACAGAGTTTCTTGAGGCAAATGAATACACTCAGTGTATGTAGGGTTTGATAATTAGGACCTTGGTGTATGCAGAATGTGGTCATGGTGTCAATACTGATTTTCTCAAATTCAGACTGTGCAGTGGTATTTTCACTATTCTTTTGTTATAATTCATAGGGTTAAATAAATTTATATTTGCGTGTACTGCTAAAATACCATTTCACCAGAGATTACTTATCCCAAATAACAAATCCCTGATTTCATGTACTTCCTGTAAGCACATTGTTACTTTGTGGCCTATTGGTATGAATTTTCTTCAGCATGAACTATGGATTGGACTCTGCCTCCTCTGACAAAATTTGAAGTTAAGATTATTTTGGTAATTTATTATGATAGTAATTTAATATGCCAATTAAAATTACATGGATTCAAACATAACAAAATAATATTCAATTTGTTTTTATGGACCTGGGGATGAATCTGGCAGGGGATGAATCTGGCAGGAAATCACATTCAGATGGTCAGAAAAACACCGACTCGTAGTGTGAGAATGACCTCTAAATCCAAACACTAAAAATAAAAATTGCCCTAGAAAATCACATAATTCACAAAATAGTCTAAACCTTTGCATAACAGCGGTTAATAATCATGTACCCATTGTATGAATATGTAGAATACTTTAACCTAGTTGTATGGCAGATAATGGATTCTATAAAAGGACCACATGTACACTTCAACCAGTGTTCTATAAAGGCCTATTCATACTTGCACTGCACAATGGCATTAAGTTGCAACAATGAAACTTGATAATGCTATTCAGAGGAGAAAGACACATTTTCTTCAACATTTGATTTACTTCTGATACTGACAATTTATATACCCTTGTTCTTCAACTGTTCCAGACAATAATATAAAAGACATTCACAACTTAAAATGGATTAAAAACAATCCCCATGCAAGGTAGGCCTACATATGAATATATGTAGTGCCACTTGAGTTGTGTTATAAACAGAAATTATCAATGAAAAATAGGAAAAATGAATACACATAAACAGGAAAAGTTTTCACAACCACTCAGATCATATTTAAGTCATCAAGCTAAGGCCTAAACTAGCAGATAATCTGCAGCATCTTGATCTGGAAGTATTCCTCATTGTCTGATGCGGTATTTCAAGACAATTATAAGAAGACAGCATACCAACACGGCAACTAGGTAGATATTGAAAATAACCTGGTTGTTAATTTTATCCTGAAACTATAGAACCTAGATCCACGGTGACTGTTGATTTTTAACTATGGACACACTATTCTCATTTTCACAATAGACCTTGCTAACACTACAACTTAAATAATGATAAAAAAAAAAAATTGTCTTTCAATCACTATTACAATACATTTCAAATATGCATATGGTGAACAATCATTTGATTAAATGCTGCACATCTTAAAACAAACCAAATGACTACTACTACTACTAGGCCCTAGGCTAGGTCAGAGTAATAAATAAGATGGATGCAAAATAATAAATCTTATCCTAGCTACCAAACTGCTCTTGATCACAATAGAAATCTACATAAAATTTAGTGCTAATCTCTGTAATGGTGGCCATTTTCAATTTCAAAATACTGTCACTAATCGCCACCAGACCAATACAAATTTGGTACTGGCAGAAAGCTTATTGCATCGCCTAATGACTCATCAATAAATTTAGCCTAAATCTGAAGGAATCCAGTCAGGGGTTGGCATGAATTTCGTCCAAAAATTAGGCCAATATTGAAGTACACAAATTCAAACAACAATTACGCAAAATTAGAATCCGAAAATATGGAAAATTTGGTATCATTCAAAAAAAAAATCAACTAACTCCCACCTAGCTTACCACTTTTACTGCTACTACATTGTCAGGTGATACCCTACATGATAGAAAACTGTGTCATCAAATGATCAGTTTCGCAAAAACTGCAAAAGTCTGAAAGTGGGCAGAGTCCTGTGTGCAGAGTCCTGTGTGCAGAGAATGACGTCACAGCACTTCATTAATGTGAGGCTGGGAACTGACTGTATCAGGGGCAATATTCTTGGAATTTTCGTAAGGATTGACATTTCATCAAGGCTACGCCCCTGTATTTAGGACCAAAATGCAAGAAACTATCATACCAAGATCTACAAGAATTGGCAAATTATAGATCATAAGTCTCAGATCGGAAATATTCACATCACGATTAGTCAGTTGTACTGATACATGCATGATCCGGATTATTTAATGTCCCAAACGATGTGAAAAGCCAATAAGGGATCCTAGAATAGTTTTTCATCATTTTTTCAGTTGAAAATTGAAATCAATTGAACTCGGTATACCAGATCAATTGAACTCGGTATATCAGGATTTATTAGACACAATTCAATATAAAGTCTGCAGAATACAAATTCACACTCAGCCTTCAGCGAGTTAATTGCAAGCCTGGCCCTGTTGTTTGAAGGTGCCCCAGCCACTCTTGAAATTTGGGTAGCTTGCACATAGCAACTTTGTTACTTTCTTCAAATTGTTAGTCTATCAACGACAAAATATAAATTATAATAAGGGGACTTGTCTAGAATATTTGAAATAACACTCAGTTTTCACTCTGTAAACAGGCACTTTTTCCAACTTTGCAAAGAAGGTGCATGGAGGAGCTAGGCACGTCAGTCTATGACAAGGGGCTGCGTATTCATTGCAAGTTTGCTGTGGACTCCATTTCAACAAAGATGCTCCACTAATTCGACACACTCTAATAAAGACCTATTTAAAAAGTTTTTACAAAATTATAAGCGGGGGAAATAAAGGTTGGCAGATGTAAATGCTTTGCTTTTCTTAATATAAAAATTTCCAATGTAGGGCTGATTGGCCTCGACGTAGCTTTTGAGAAATGTATGTGTGTGGGAAAGTACCCACAGTGCTCCCCTTCCCCCGGTAATTCTGCCACTTCTGGTTCCAGTAGTGTTAAATGCCTTCAGGGATAATTTTGAATAATTAGTACGTTTAAGGTTTTTTTTATATATAAAAGGGCACCTCCTGCACCCCCCTTCCTGGGGAATGGGAGCAGTGGCCTCCATTTCCCCTGTTGTTCTGACATGCGTGTAAACACTATACCCATACATATACCTATAAAGGAATATATTTGATTAATTAATATTAATTGCCTCTTTCTAAATTATTGAAAACATGAAAATTGTTTAATTATTGAGTTGTGGTATAACATGCACTTTACAAAGAACAGGTTTTGCCAATCTACTCACAAACCTCACACATAACAATGTATACCACTACAACTAAAATGGTATACAACTACATAAATAATTATCTTGGATCTGCAAGTTTCTTTGACCATTCACTTTTACTCAAACTGAGAATAGGGTGGGTGTGGGGATTTCAGCAGATATCACCTTTTAGAAGGATATTTTGTTCATGTGAGGGAAGGAGAAAAAAAAAAAAAAAAATTGTCATCTTTTGGGCATGGTGTGCCGCACTTCTCCACACCCTTTGCAGTCCATCAGAGTTTTGATATTGGGGGCATAAACCTTTTTGGCATGGAGTCAAGGGGCCCTGCCTTAAGAGGCGTGCCTTAGGGGGCCTGCCTAAGGGGGCCTGCCTTAGGGGGCCTGCCTTAGGGGGCCTGCCTTAGGGGGCCTGCCTTAGGGGGCCTGCCTTAAGGTCTCTTGCGGGGTTTCAAGTTTTAGATGCACATTAAAAAAGACTCTGAATGTGTGCAAAGTACCAGATTTGCATCTCAACCAATGTATGGTAAGATCTAATATAGCAGCATATAATTTTACAATGATACAGACTACCCCTACCCCTCCAATTAAAAAAAAATCCAACAAAGGGGGGCATGTGCCACTGCAGCTCGTTCGATCCTTCAAACAGTGAAGAGGTAAAACTGAGATCAACTGAAAAAGTTTAAAAACTGTCTACCATATTGAAGCTACTTTGGGAGCCATGTTAGGCTTAAAAACAGCTGTTTGTTTGGAACCTCTTTCACATTCATTGAGATAACTGATTAAATAAATGACTTCATGTAAATAACAGTCAACATATTAATGGCACTGTATTATCACCCAAAATTTGAGATTTGTTCCCTACCAAATGTAATTTGTTTGATTTAACTTGATGTAGCTAAGAAAAAACGATTGAAATTTACTTTCTCAAATTTTCCTTGTTTTTCCCCAGAAGGAAAGTTTTTGATCTTTTAGGCAGGGAATGGATTGTTGAGAAATTTATCTTAAAAAGTTTTAAAAAATCTCACGACCAGGGATGCAAGAGTTTTGGAATAACAATTAAACAAATTAAGAACATTTGAGGTATTTCCTATGCAGCGCCTAACACCAATGACCCCTTTGGTTGCCATTTCAAGTAGGTTCTATATATCCATGATATCAGACTTCCAATACCTAAGGGCAGACTGGCCAGTCAGTCCATCAGTCAATGACCAATGCGTCCCGCCCTGGTAACGGCCCCACCTCTCCAACTTGCTTCAAAATAGTCTTTTATATAACTCACAAAGTGTGAAAAACTAAGGGAGAGGCCCTCCAGGAATCTTAAAGCAGGGGAGCCGACTGTGTGACAAATGACTTAAACTGTATATTCAGAAGCAAACAAATAGACATGAAACCAAGGGGGAGTGGGGGAGCCACGACTCCCACTTGACTACGTGCTTGCTCAGACTCTCCCCCATCCAGTCAGTCTTGGCACCCCTTCGGGGCATCTCGACCGATGGAATTAACCCCCAGTCCTCCCCTGGCTATACCGACAGAGTATGACACAGTTAAAAATACCTGATAGCTGACTAAAATAATCAATATCAACAAACAAAGTGACAATTCCCAACAAAGCCTACTGATTTAAAAGAACCATACAAAAAAATACTTACAGTGTCAGCAAAACCAATAAACCTTGTATGGAAGGCATTAAAATGAAGAGCCATAAAACTCACGTTCTAACAAAACATGTATGACAAACACTGAATCTTTATTTTGAGTTAGCCATAAATCTGCTGGGATCACTACAATTGTTGTAAATTACTTGCAACCAAGTTTTGTCACATTTTCATCTTCTGAAAGTTGTGCTCAAATCATATATAAAATGGGAGCATTAATTCGGAAACAGAGACATACATGCCACAGTGGAAAGTTTGTTTTCTTCATGCCAAAGATTTGCGCCAGAATCTTTAAAAACCTAGCTATTTATGCCAGTTTTGTTCATACCACTATAATTTTAATTTATTTCTTATAAATCTGAGAGAAAAGTACGCCAAATTTGGTCAAAGTGGCTAATTCCACGCCGTTGATCTTCAGCGTATTAAAAGAGCTATTTTCCAGACTGGCATACATGCAGCACCATAGGCGGCGGAACCAGGGCACAGGTGCCACATGTCCCCCCCCCCCCCACTTTTCTCAAAAGTTTACAAAGTGCCCTTTTCCAGAGAGTAAAAGTTCTGAGAGATAAGTGCCCTTCCACTATGACAAGTGCCTTTTTAGAGAAGGAACATGCCCTTTCAAACATTTAAACACTTATTCTTCAAAGGTTATGTACAGTATATCTGACTTTTTCATTCAAGAAAGTAACACAAATATTGCCCTAAAAATACCAAAATTGAGAAAGACAAAGTTGGGGGCCCAACAGCCCTGCATATTGGACTTTTTCATACGTAAAAAAGCCTTCGCCTCTGCCTACCTTTGTTTTCCCAGCTTATAACTTGTAAAAACTATTTAGGGGCTTTTCTGGAATGTGCGAGACACCACAAATTTCATAGTGGGCACATCTTTGAAATGGGCCTTAAAGGGAAAAAATTACTATTTGGACCCGGTCCATTGTCATGACATACACGCACTGATGTGCCCTCCCCTCATCTTCTTTGTAAAGTTTAAAAGGTGCCCCTTAGCAGAGAAAGAAAATTGTTATTTCAAATATTAAAATATATTGGGAAGTCCCCTTATTATAATTGATCTTTTTGAGGATTGAAGAAAGTAAGACAAACATCAAGCAAAATAGTCAAATTTCATTCATGAAGCGCCTTTAATTTAGGTTCTGGAAGTCTAGATCCTTCCAATTTCAAGACTTATATTCTATCAATTTTTCTATTTTTGTAATGAAATTGCTATTATTTTTCCAAATTTTGGACCAAAATATCTTGAATTTTGAAATTGTAAATTTAAAAATGGAAAATGGGTCCCCAGTAATTTTTGAACCGATAAAAGTTTAAAAAATTCAGGGGAAGGGGGCAGGAGGGTTGACCCTACAAGGCTATACAGTGCTACAAATGCTTTGAAAATATGATAGTTGAAAAGTGCCCTTTAGATCCTGTGCCCCAGATTCAAACATCCTCCGCCGCCTCTGTGCAGCACGTACATGTGATTTTGCACACCAAAATTTATTTTTCAGAACCACCTGCAGGGTACATCACAACTTCAGATTGCACATCACACTATAATTTCCATTTCTCAGTCTCACTCAAGATCTACACGATATGTATTTTAAACACAAATACAGTACTTAATTCCATGCCCTGATCATGATACAAAATACCCAAGCTGACATTTGTAACAAATTCTCACACAAATCAAACTGAAAAGCTGGCTAAATGAAAATGACTACTACAATGAAATATAGTACTCACATGTATAGAACCTACACCATATTCATCGTCCTGTAAATACTGAATAAATCCACTGAATAAATCCACAAACTACACTTTCCTGGGCATAGGTTGTATTACCATGCAACTAATAATATTACACCCATGCACCATACAAGTTGTATCTCTGCTGTGCCCTCTTGTGAATCAACTAATGAGATAAAAAGTTACTACTAACCCTGTGGAAATGAGATAAAAAGTTATGTTTTCTCTCAAATCAAAACAAGCTGACCTTTCCTTCTCCATATCACATAATGAGAGCTGTATCATGGCACTGATGACAGGGTTTTTTTGTTGTTTTTTTATCACAGAAAGAGCTGTCAGATAACTTGTAAAATATCAAGTAAAGTGAAAGTAAAAATATTTGTTTGTCTAGGGCAAGGATGTTGGAATTTATTTGGCATTTGTAAAATATTATATTGAAATTTATTGCCTAAGAATATGAAGGAGGAAATTAGTTTTCAATGGATAAATACAGATTTTTTAAACTTATTATATGCCTGGTATTTGGTGTCAAGCACAGCTTTTATATGCATTATGGGTGGCTGTAAGATATGTAGTTGGAGGGGCAAATTTCTCATTTTTGAAAACTTTATTTACACCAAAAAGACCTTGAAATCTGAACAAAATAGTCTTTAAATTATGTCAAAAGTAGATTCTGAGTACTTTGTACAGTAGGCCCCTACCACATGCTGACCTTTACTATTCAATATCACTCGTTCTGACAGTTGTATCATACAGTGAAGGTCCCATATGGCAGCGGTGACAGGATTTATATTCTAGAAAGAGCTACTGTAGCTGTCAGTTGACTTGTAAAATAACACTGCAAGTAAAGTTAATGGAAAAGTGTATTTGTCTATAGTGCAAGGACGTAGGTATACATTCATTAGGCAGTCCAAAAACATGATTATAATGAAATTGGTTGTCTGAGAGTACGAGGAGGGAAAAGTGGTTTCAAAAAAAAAAAAATTTTGAAATTTCAAAGGTTATAGACAAGTAGAAATTCTGTAAACAAAATTTTCTTAGATGCGTCAAATAGTTTCCGAGCTATATCTAATAAAAGTTTGAATTTTATGCAAAATTTGTGACTTTTGAAAGAGCTCATAATCAATTTAAGTTGCAAGTTGTATAATAATAATAATTCATGTCCTCGGTTAAATTTCAGTCACTGCATGAAAATCTTCATGCCAGTGGCAGATTTAATGGGGAGGGGGAGACCTAGGTATGTGCCTTGTATGTCTTGCATTACGTGCAGTTGTAAGAGATTTTAGTTGGGAGGGGCAAATTACTAACATCTGTTTAATTCGGTAGAAGAAAAAAAACGTAAGAAAATCTTTGGGAGGCAAATGCATACCCAAATTTACACTATGGCAAAGCCACCAATGAGCCTCATGACATAATATGTCATGACATGACATGTCAGGAAAGTAGTAAAACAGAATAGGTGGTTATAACTTACCACCTGAAGAAAATTTGAGAAAAAATAATTCAAATAGTTATTTGAATGAATTATCTTTAAGATAATTTAACAATTGCTAAGAATGTGAGAATGGCACCAACCGCCCATAGTAGACTCACTACGCCAGTCATTTCTACACAAATGAGACAGAGATTAAACTTGAATCTCCTTAACAAAATAAGATTTTTGAACGCTTTCTTCACCATTCTGTTTCTCTGTCATATAAAATTAACTTGCTTGACCACTGAACCAATCCTTTAAAAACATATGGCCAAATATCGAGCCGGGTCAGGTGGTCAAATGAAAAAGGTCCTATGGGGACTAGTCCATGAACAAATCCTGGATCCGCCACTGCATCACACCATATTTTCTCCTGCTAAATTGTGATAGAGGTTATGGTGGACTGATTCAAAATCTCTTCCTCTTATTCGATTGTTCCCATTCAAATAACATCAGTGGAGGATTAAAAAACAAAAAGTTCACTGGGGTCCAACACTTACTAATAGAGTCCACTGGGAAGCAGCTACCCAACTAGGAGGATTTGAGAGGGTAAAAGTGGCAAATTTTTCCAAAATTAAAAAAATTGTGTCAAATTGAAGGGAAATGACTTAATAAATGGATAATTTCATATGGTTACTCTGTGTTGTTTCTTGATCATCTGCGTTCAAGTTTCATGGAAGCATCATTTCCAAGTACAAATTTTCCTTAAAAAAAATATATATAATATTTTAGGTTTCCTGTCCCTGTGAGAAGTGACCCTTCCAAAATTCTTTGTCTTCATCTATTGCTTTGGTTTAAAACTACTAAAATGACACTAAACATTGCGTCCACTATTTGACCAAACAATCTATGTGTCGCATATTGATAACTGATATATGTGACTGGAAACCATTTTGTATATCTGCACAAGTTTGACCACATACAGCAGCAGAAATAACTGCCCCAACCCCATCCCGCTTCCTTTCCAAAAATATCTGGATGTCTGCAAGAAGCTACCAAATGGTAAATAACATGGTTTTACATTTAAACCATTTTGTTCTTACTACACTGTCATCTTAAAATTCAAGTCCTCTTTTAATCAAGAGAGGGAAGTTGACAGGGTTATATACACCCTCAAAAAGTAAATAAAGAAAAGGGTCCAGAAAATATGTTAAAATGTCAAAACTGTGGGGGAGAACACCTTGGTTTGCTCCTCAGTAGCCTCCAAACAGTGTAATAGACTGCTAACTTGATCAGAGTTTCAAAAATATTTTAGACCACCAGCATATTTTCCATCGCTCCCCAATCTGAAAGCCAGTGCTACAGTACACCCTTGATACCTAGCTGAAAAAAAGAGAAATTTTAATGGCTGCAGGGATGCAAAACAAAACCACACTGACAAGAGCAATATTTTCACAATATACATAAACCAACATGGGGCAATTCTTTTTACTTATCCGCATTTCATTCTTCCATAGAATCTACAAATTTCTGGTTTGCCTTAAGTACAACGAGGTCAGACAATGGGCAGACATGGTTTACCCCCAAGTCCAAGTGTTTCTTTGTTGCCAAATTCCAGGATGTCAGAGCTGCTTAAAATCTCCCTGTGGGGGGCTGACACCTGACAGAGGCGGTTACAACAAAAGTTACCGGTAGCCATCGTACCACCCAAGTAATACTTCAAACAAATTAATGTTTTTTTACACAGAAATAGAAAGAATACCTAGGATGGCTAATCAAACCACCAGCACATAGCATAGGCCTATTCAGGAAGTTGAATTGAGAATTAAAGGATCAGTTTGGTGGTGTAGCAGGTATGTCTTATATGAAAGAGCACTTTAAGACACAAATATGAGAAAGAAATTACTTCAATATCTTATTCTGTTAAAGAAATATTTTCCCATAAACTTTTATTTATATGAAACAGGGCTATTAAAGAAATGAATTGGTGTAAAAACCATGAAGATATTTCTTTTTCGCTTATGAGTTATTGCATTTCAAAGATTTAACCAGTGTGTAGAAAAGTTACATTGCAGTGTAAAGTGTGATGTCATAATTGCAGATCCAGGATAATCCTTTTTTATGCATAATATTTGTATGATATGAAATTTTATATTTTCTCATTTAGTCAAAAGTGCATTAGCAAATGGGCAAAGCATGTTCTAATTGCAAAGTGTATGTTATACCACATCTCAAACAAAAATGCATCAAATGATTTAAAAAAATTCAATTCATTTTCAAAATATAATAAATCCTAAATGGAATAATTAAGTTAAAAGTTTATTCATTTGAAAATTTGTTTCATTAAATTGAATTTTTTTTCAACACAATGATTTTTGATATTTTAAGGACATAAATTAGAAACTATAACATTCTATCCCAACATCTAAACAATATGGCTGCATGACTTAAATATTCTTGTGTGTTATAAATGTTCCTATTAATAAGCATGCTTTCGGACTGCTGTATCATATTACAAACAAAATTGCAAATTCACGCTAATCTTCTTTTAGAGACACTTCTTACGTTCTTTCTCATTTGAGAAGAAATGGCTGGTATGGAAAGACTATTGCAGAAGGCTGCATCCCCACTTTGTTAATGTTGTTTCTGTACTTTAAAGGAATTTATGTGCACTTATTTACTAAAATTGAATTGTTTTCTTCAAACTTTATCGACTTTAATTGAACAACTTTAGCTGATAAATTGTAAATTAATTTTGGAAATATCGCTTTAGGTGTCCTTGTTATTGTGGCTGATCAAAGTTTGTATGCTAAATGTGTTATGTATTACGGACACTTCAAAATCAAGTTAAGATCTTAAAGGATTAGTTGAGTGGTCAAGCAAGTTCATCTTATATGAGGAGAACATTGAAAGTATGTGTGTAAAGGCAGCTTTGCTTCAAAATCTATTAAAAAGCATCAAGGTAGTAAAAAATTTCAAAACATTTGGCTAAACATAAAGTATCTTAAAGCACTTATAAATCTCAGGCATCAATTTGCATAAATTATGCAAATTGAGTGATGTATTACAGGGCAACCTTGGTATTTTCTTTTGTAAATCCTCTATATTTAAAATTCTTTCATACTTTTTTGAAGTGATGCAGCAAATTTTGACCAAAACATTTTGAATCTTTGCAATGGCCCAAATAAATTCTAGGAATAGACTTTTCCATCTATTTTGATGACTAATGGCTGTTACACACAAAACGCAACGTGGCGAGCGATTTTTTAAACAAAATTGAATAAAACAAAGGAAAAGAAACATTTTGTCCTCTTGTTTTCAGAGAAGGATTGTCATCGCATGGCTATTCAGATAATAACTGAAAATTGATTGAAAGGGCATTTCTACACCCATTAAAGCAAAATTTGCATCACGACAAAAATTGTGCCCAACTAAAGCAAAATTCTCCAGTTGGAACAAAAAAGCATTTCTAGCAAATTTTCCAGTATCATTAGGAAACCTTAATTGTAAACTTCATCGTGTGTAAGCAAAAAGTCAAAGCATCTTATAATATTCATTTCCTGTATGATTATCTAAAATATCACTCGCCGCATCGCGTTTGGTGTGTTAGACCTTAACAATGCATTAAGGAAAATTTGAAAGAACTACATACAAATGTTGAGCTGTCTGCTTGGTCATGCATTTCAAATTGAACCTAAAATGGTGAAGAAACTACTCCAATATTCAATTCATTTCTTAAGGATGTTTTCAAGTTTAAAGTTCTTTCTCACTTGTAGAAATGACATGTAGAAATGACTGGTGTTAAGAATTGATAAAGTATTTTAAAGTAAATTAACCTGACTTGTTAATCATTTAATTGTTCTCTTCAAACTGTTTGCATGAAAAATCACCAAACTATAGAATCTGCTTTACTATTTTCCTCAAATAACCAATGGCTTTTAAACCACAAACTTTCCACAATGGAATAAGATTTATTTTTGGATGCTCTAAAAGTATACAATACATGTGGTTCCAATTTTTTTTTTCTGTTGATATTGTTATCAGAAATCAAAGTGTTGATAATTTAGTACATTGCTTCATTAACATGCAATTAGAAAAGACACTTGATTCTTATAATTTACAATGACAAAATAATCTCTCGTTGCCTGGTTATATCACAAATATCAAAAAAAAATCCACATCATTTTGTCATCAATGAATAGAAATTTAAGTCTGCTATTTTTATAATTCTGATGTTAATTATTGTTCTGATGTTAAGGTAAACCAAACCTTTTTTTCTCCATAACCTGTGATTCTTACCCTTCCTGGCATCATTCTACACTGCTGGCCTAGCTCTCCTGGGAGATACAGATACATGATACTGTGAATTTAATCCAAACTGCATTTCAATTCTAAGCAAATCAAGGATGAGTCATCACTTTAATGAATTTCATAACTTATAATTAACTTTGGGTGCCACCACATTAAAACTTTACACATTAGAGGGGGCTATTTATAAACAGTATATCACAAATTTTAAGAATAGATCTTATTGTGACTTACATTTAAGTCTAATACAAAAATATTTCACCACATTTAGTGCACCACCGTATTTTTTGGTGCAGTGGCTTAGTGGGGTCATAAAACTTTTATATGGGATGATACCAGGTTAATGTTTGACACTCCATTACAAACACTGTGTTACAGTATGTCCTTAAGCATGCAAGACTTTTATTCAATTTGCTCAAGTCCACTCAGTTGTATGTGAGTATCAGCACTGCTGAAAGTTAACCTAAAATGGAATGGTGTCCTGTTCTGGGGAACTGGCCTGCCTGATGGGCCATAATAGCCTGATGGGCCACCATGGCCTGATGGGCCATAATGGCCTGATTTGCCACCATGGCCTGATGGGCCACCATGGCCTGGTGGGCCACCATGGCCTGGTGGGCCACCATGGCCTGATGAACCACCATGGCCTGATGGGCCACCATGTTCTGATGGGCCATCATGGCCTGATGGGCCACCATGGCCTGGTGGGCCACCATGGCCTGATGGGCCACCATGGCCTGATGGGCCACCATGGCCTGATGGGCCACCATGGCCTGATGGGCCACCATGGCCTGATGGGCCACCATGGCCTGATGGCCACCATGGCCTGATGGGCCACCATGGCCTGATGGGCCACCATGGCCTGATGGGCCACCATGGCCTGATGGGCCACCATGGCCTGATGGGCCACCATGGCCTGATGGGCCACCATGGCCTGATGGGCCACCATGGCCTGATGGGCCACCATGGCCTGATGGGCCACCATGGCCTGATGGGCCACCATGGCCTGATGGGCCACCATGGCCTGATGGCCACCATGGCCTGATGGGCCACCATGGCCTGATGGGCCACCATGGCCTGATGGGCCACCATGGCCTGATGGGCCACCATGGCCTGATGGGCCACCATGGCCTGATGGGCCACCATGGCCTGATGGGCCACCATGGCCTGATGGCCACCATGGCCTGATGGGCCACCATGGCCTGATGGGCCACCATGGCCTGATGGGCCACCATGGCCTGATGGGCCACCATGGCCTGATGGGCCACCATGGCCTGATGGGCCACCATGGCCTGATGGGCCACCATGGCCTGATGGGCCACCATGGCCTGATGGGCCACCATGGCCTGATGGGCCACCATGGCCTGATGGGCCACCATGGCCTGATGGGCCACCATGGCCTGATGGGCCACCATGGCTTAAGTATGGATTTTAACTTTTTCAACTTATTTGCAGAAATTCCCTTCAAGTAAAATTTCATTTGGACCAAATATGGACTGCTTACAACATATTAACAACAGGAAATACATATTTTTGTGCATTAAATAATGAATAAAAACATGCTTAAATTACATGTATGATTAAATAAAATGATGTTCATTTTGCACCTTCAATCATAATTTGCCCTTCCAAATAAAAATAAAATCAGTAGGGCCTAGCCTACAGGTTACAGATGCATTTTAATTAATTATTTGTGATTGTTACACACCACACCTTAAGCCATGCTCATTTCAAGCTTATAATATTACTTTCATTTCACTGCAATTTGTTGTTTACTTTAACTGTTTTATTATTAAGGGATCATCTCCATTTTTTGAGACTCAAGAAAGATGGTCTCCAGATCATTTATACATGTTATATAGTATAGTGGGGTGAGGTAAGTTATTAGTCACATAATCACTGTACATGTGCATTTACTATGGGACATTTGTTGTGTGTACACTAACAACATTTACTGGATTAGAACACACTGTACAGTAGGGCCTATGTGTACCAATAAACACCCAGCAGTCATTAACAAAAAAAGAAAACCTCAGCTAATTAAAAACAAAAGAAAATAGTAAATGTCTGTCATGATAAAAAGGCCATGCTGGAAATGCAGCATTACAATTGTTAGCTAGGGTGGGGTGGGCATCAGGGTTCTAGCTACGGTGGGCAGCACTGGGCGGGCCTGCCCAGGACTCGCAATTCCCGCCCACCACTCAGCCTCTAAAATTCACTCTTCTGCCCAGCACTCAAAAGTTCAATTCGATTAAATAATTAAGTGTTTAAACAGATCTCCTTTTAATCTCGCTCTATTTATGTCATCCACTGATTTACAGAAATAACATAACATACATTACGCACATTAAATTCTCATCAAAACAACTGAACTATAGGAATTTAACGCAATTGAATGTACATATTATCATAAAATCACCCATACACGAAGCTCTTTGCATAAACGTATGTACATGCACACAGTTCAGGTTCATGTTTAATCCTTGTGAATCACTGCTAGTAGCTTGATAAGTCTGTCACTTGCCATACAAACAAACTTTAACAAAGTTAAAATTACACCCCCCTTCCCCCCAAGGCATGCTTATAGACCGGTCCAAATGTAAGTAACCAATCACATTTGTTATAAACCCCATATGCACTTAACATTATAACGGACTGATCGATATTCTTTTGATTTGTGGGGAATTTATATTGATAAAAGTTGTTGCGTAGTTCATAGGAACATGTGCCGCTTGGCTTTTGTCGAACGATACTAAGACGAAAATAAAAACGATAAAATGTTTGGGCAAAATGAATATATATATATATATATATATATATATATATATATATATATATATATATATATATATATATATATATATATATATATATATATATATATATATATATATATATATATATATATATATATAATTTTACATTCTCAAAGATTTCTGACATATCTTCACACATTTAAAGCAAGCTACATTCGTTTTTTGTGCGGTATATAAAAAAAAAACACACACATAAAAGAAAACGACTAAAGGTTATTGTGGCTAAAATGTGGCAGCATATACTTTCTATTCCAATTGAAAAGCTATTACTGATTGACTTATCATGATACGTTAGAGACCATAAAACACGCGTCATTTAAAGAACCAAATAGGCCTGTAGGCTTTATAGTACAAGTGCAAAAATATAAAAAAAGTCGCGAACCAATCTCATGAATACATCTATTTTGAAAGATAGAAACTCCGAAAAGATAAGGTATATTGGCATATTTGTTATTATTTCAAAATCAAAATTTAGCAGGAGAAAGCACAGGCCATGCATACACCATGCATACACAAAATTAGGACAAAATAATAGAGAATTACAAACATGAATATTTTGAGCTGTCCTCCGATAATTGAGAATTCTTCAAACTGTAGCCATAACTCGGAAATACATGTGCTTTTGTCCTAATTTAAACAATGTTCTGATCAAATTTCAAAACTCTTCTTGATGAATATGATATGATGTGATATGTAACTGTCCAGGTGTGTCCTTGAGCAAAACACTTTATTCCACTTGCTTCAGGCTGTATCAGCTGTAAAATGAGTACCTGCAATATTGCTGGGGTTAACGTATTGAGATGTACTGGTGTCAACGTACTGAGATGTACTGGTGTTAACGTACTGAGATGTACTGATGTCAACGTACTGAGATGTACTGATGTCAACGTACTGAGATGCACTGGTGTCAACGTACTGAGATGTACTGGTGTTAACGTACTGAGATGTACTGATGTTAACGTACTGAAATGTACTGGTGTTAACGTACTGATATGTACTGGTGTCAACGTACTGAGATGTACTGATATTAACGTACTGAGATGTACTAGTGTCAACGTAGAAATGTACTGGTGTTAACGTACTAAGAGGTACTGGTGTCTACGTACTGAGATGTACTGATGTCAACGTACTGAGATGTACTGGTGTCAACGTACTGAGATGTACTGATGTCAACGTACTGAGATGTACTGGTGTTAACGTACTGAGATGTACTGGTGTTAACGTACTGAGATGTACTGATGTTAACGTACTGAGATGTACTGGTGTTAACGTACTGAGACGTACTGGTGTTAACGTACTAAGAGGTACTGGTGTCAACGTACTGAGATGTACTGGTGTTAACGTACTGAGATGTACTGGTGTTAACGTACTGAGATGTATTGGTGTTAACGTACTGAGATGTACTGGTGTTAACGTACTGAGATGTACTGGTGTTAACGTACTGAGTTGTACTGGTGTTACCGTACTGAAATGTACTGGTGTTAACGTACTAAGATGTACTGGTGTTAACGTACTAAGATGTACTGGTGTCATGTCCAGGGAGAATTATGTAATTGGTAAAATCCTCTTTACGTCTTAAATATTTTCTCTGCGTCAGTTGTATGTATATTATGTCAAAAAATGTAACTTTATCAGTTTATATTTACAGCAAGTGTGACAAGCAATCGAAAATACCTCGGAGTCAGTCTGTTGAGTCGAAACGGAGAATTGCTGCGCTTGATAATTACAAACTGTAAATAGAATATCACCATCATCATGAAGAGTTGTTAGACAAGCGGTAGACCTATATGGCAATTAACTTCATTTATTTATCGACAGCTAGAGAACTTCTATCTTGATTAAAATGTTGGGGAGTACATTTTATTCGAAGACGATAACTGATTGGCCTATCAGTAGAAGTGCACATTGGACCAGGGTATATTTCGACCAATCAAAACACACGAATTGAATTATATTTATCTTGTACGTTAGAGACGACAACTAGCCTTTCAAGTTATTCATTTTCCCGCCGAATTCCAGATACATGCCATGATGGATGGGATCATTGTTTTGTAATGAATTTGGAAATTATCAAACATATCCATATCAGTGACTAAATCTGAGGAATATTTTTAAGGAAACTTTACTTTTACACCCCACCTGTAATTGTGCAACATACTAGTAACGTCACTTCCGCGGCGGTTTTTGGTTTCTTATAAGTTTATGCATGTGCAAATACTTTGGACTAATCAAAATTGTTCAACTATATTGCATATTTCATTCTCCGTCAGTCCGTTAGCACGATAACTGGGCTGTAACACTAACAATATGTTTAACTTTCTTATATGTTGTACAGTTGTATTGTCGTTTATTTTTTGTTGTTGTTGGATTAGGTGTGACGTGTGCAAACGCATGTCCTTCTGAGTCATTCCAAATGACGTTTGCCCAGTCGGGAATAACGTCTTGTTCTCTGCATTGCCAATCACGTGACTGGTGCCTTTCTTTCACCTTTAATCCTGAGAGTTCTTTTTGCCAGTTATTAGCACCATCATCCGAGCAACCAAACGAAGATGTGATACATTTTTTCCCGACCCCACAACCCAACAGGAATTTCGTTCAATACAAGGTAAAATATTTCTTTTGACATTGTGTAAATTATTTTTTCTTCAATCATTTACCTTAAGTATTTAAATTCAATGATTAGTCGACAAGCTTTTTGCCATAAGAAATTACCAATCAAACAATACAAGACACATTCAAATAAAATAAAAAGTTTACAGAGGTGGCGAAAAATCAAACTTCAATATTGGTGATCATGATGAAATTAATGTTTTTATTCACATGATTATATTAAAGGATTGGTTCAAGGGTCAGCCGGGCAAGTCCATCTCATATTGAAGAGTACTTCAAAAGAAACAATGGTGATAAAAGCATTCAAAAATCTTATTCCATTAAGGAACAATTCGAGTTTAAAGTTTTGGTATCATTTGCGTAGAAACGACTGAAATCAGACTAGTTGTGATGTCATAGCCTCAGATTCCTCAGTCTTTATGTATTCTATCATATTTTGTCCTGTGGTTTTGTAACTTAATAGCCATTGGATATGTCAGGAAGATAGTAAAACTGAATTTAGTA
This sequence comes from Chiridota heheva, assembly GCA_020152595.1. Taxonomy (NCBI): domain Eukaryota; kingdom Metazoa; phylum Echinodermata; class Holothuroidea; order Apodida; family Chiridotidae; genus Chiridota; species Chiridota heheva. Next base: position 846,580 of record JAIGNY010000356.1, on the reverse strand, counting down.
AGGTTAATTACAATTCATAACTAGAAGAATGCTCAAGAAAAATAATTCAAAAAGTAAAAAAGTGCAATTAATTTTCTTCAAAATACAATAACAATTGTTCAGAATGTGAGGATGAAGGCGCCAATCTTCCATAGTAGACTTAGTACACCAGTCATTTCTACACAGACAACCCCTTGACGATATAACATTTTTTAATGCTTCCTTTACCATTTTGTTTCTTCTAAAGTCCTTTTTCAGATAAGATAAGTTTGGTTCATCTTATAAGTGATATATATATATATATATAAATATATATATATATGTATATATACATATATATTTATATATATATATATATATATATATATATATATATATATATATATATATATATATATATATATATATATATATATATATATATATATATATATATATATATATATATATATATATATATTACCTTATAAGATGGAGCAATACTTCATACACATTTGCTGTATATTTCAAACACATTTTCACAAAATGTGAAGGTTGTCAACTTTAAATAAGTTAAATGATATTTAAAGGTTTGCGGGCAGATCTTATATTCACCACAAAGTACTTTACATTATGAACAGAATAGGCAGACTTTACATAACTTCACAAGCACCTTTAGCTTCTGAGTTCTGGCTAATCATCAAAGTTTAAAGAATTTGAATGTGGATGTATATAAAAGACGTATGAAAGAGAAGGAAGCTGAAAAACTTTAATGTAATTCTTTCAATTCTGTTATAATTTTTAGTACCTGAAAATCACTAGATTGTTTTCTCCAGCTATATTTTTTTGAGACAATGATGAAGATTTTAACCTCTTGGTCATGCTCAACTACTTCCATTCAACTTACGTTGGTGGAGGATTGGTAAAAAAAGGAAATTCATAGCTTTTCTGAATGTGATGTCACAAAAGTCATTGTTTCCCCCGGTGTCCATGGCGCAAGAGGATGACTCAGAGCATATGACTCCCCCTTGACAGGACGCCAGTTCAACGCCAGTTAACTCCCCTGCAGCAGTGCTGGTACACACAAGGGCGTCGGGATCGGATGGTGTGGGTGGTCACACCTCCTCAATATTCAAAAATGAGGGAAAATTCGGGCAAAATAATCTAAATATTCGGGCAAACGTGTGGGTTATTGAAAGAGATGTAGCGTAGTTCTGTTTTCCCAGTGAACAATGATAATTTCTTTCCGAATCTTATATTCTAAATTCTCTGAGCCAACACTTGAAATTTCTTGATCTTCCAGAAAATGTTGTTAAACTTCCCGATTTTCGAATCATGGCCTTAAAACACCCGAATCCGGATCAACATTTTTTCGATTTTTTCCGAATCATTTTCTAAAATTTTCCGATTTTTCCTAATCGTGTTCTTAATTTCTTCTGTTTCAAAATCAGATTCCGAAAATAAAAGTCATGAGATCAAATTTCCCGATCAGTCCGAAAAATGTTCTCAAACTTCTCGATTTTTCCGAATCATGGTCTTAAAATACCCGATTTTTCGGAACCCGGATCTAATATTTCCCGATTTTTCCATATTAAAATTATGTTCTTAATTTCTTTTGTTTCCGAATCAGATTCGAAAATCTCCCAACTTTTTAAGTTGTGATATTAAATTTTCCAACTATTCCGAAAAATGTTATTAATTTTCCGAAAATTGATGTGATTTTTTCTTTTTTAATCTGCATAGTTTTTCAAGAATATTGGTTAGTTTTCGGATTATTAATAGACTTTTCCAAAAAATCATACCAATTATTTTGGTTTATTTGCTATATACAAATTGCGGACATTTCTTTAAAAGATGGTCAAAAAATCGACTATTTTGGGCTAAATATTCAGAACATTCGGATAAAATTTTCGGCTTTTCGGAAATTTCACTGACTTTGTTCCGCTGGGGCACAGCAACTTTTAGAACTAAATTGGGGGCACAACATATTTGGTCGTGATATTCATCGAGATGCTCTGGAAACACCGCACATCAGCACATATACGTGTGCAGCATGAAATAAAAAAAAAAAAACATTTTTCTCAGACCGATCGATATAGTTGACAACAAAAAAGAGATAGTAACACAAAAATGCCAGGGTGATGATTATAGGCCAGATCCGCCACCCGTGGCCATCGGCGATCGTAGCCCTCTCTCAGTGGCGTAGGAAGCGAGCAGAATGGGAGGAGAGGGGAGGGGGTTTTGGCAAGTCCCGGTCGAGCCCTCTTTTCCGGTCAACCCACCGCCGCTCATAAAAAATGGTAACATTAGTAACAATTATTGTCCCTTTTTTAACGAGGTTTTACTAATGATAATCGGGGGAAATAAAGACAGGCTGGTGTAATGCTTTTCAATTTTGAAAAATGTTAAATGCATACTATGTATAAATATATATCTATATATATATCTATATGTATATATAGTATATATATCTATATATATATATATATATATATATATATATATATATATATATATATATATATATATATATATATATATATATATATATATATATATATATATATATATATCTATATACATATATATATATATATATATATATATATATATATATATATATATATATATATATATATTTTATATATATATATATATATATATATATATATATATATATATATATATATATATATATATATATATATATATATATAAATTCATATATGCATATATATATATACATATATATATACATATATATATATACATATATATATATATATATATATATATATATGTGTATATATATATATATATATATATATATATATATATATCTACATATATAAATAAATATGTATATATATATATATATATATATATATATATATATATATATATATATATATATATATATCTACATATATAAATAAATATGTATATATATATATATATATATATATATATATATATATATATATATATATATATATAAATATATATATACATGTATATATATATATATATATATATATATATATATATATATATATATATATATATATATATATTCATATATATATATATATATATATATATATATATATATATATATATATATATATATATAAATATATATATATATATGTATATATATATATATATATATATATATATATATATATATATATATATATATATATATATATATATATATATATATATATATATATATACATACATATATATATATATATATATATATATATATATATATATATATATATATATATATATATATATATATATATATATACATGTATATATATATATATATATATATATATATATATATATATATATATATATATATATATATATATATATATATATATATATATATATATATATATATATATATATATATATATATATATATATATATATATATATATATATATATATATATATATATATATATATATAGAAGGCAATTATCTAAAGGGAAACGTTTTGAAATTTGAAAAGGCGCGTTCCTTCTCTGAAAAAGGGCAATTGTTTTCTCTCAGAAGGGCACTTTTCCTCCCTGAAAAGGCACTTTTCCCCTTTTCCTGCATGAAAGAAGGGTTTTCTTAAACTTTTCACAAAAGTAGGGGGGGGACATGCCTCTCTGCCCCTTCAGTTCCGCTGCCTATATTCAATGTTATTATTCAAAGAACGTTGCATGGTGAAGGATTGAAAAGCAATAAGTCAACATACCCATAAGAAAATTTCATAGATAATAAATCCTTAAATATTCAAAATGCTGTAAAAATGGTCAATTTTTAAATGATTTTGATGAACTTTTTATGTTCATTGTTTACAGCATAATTTCTTCCAAGCTCATGCTGTTGCTACCTGTCCATAGACCACCTTTAAGTGTTGCCACAGAGATTGACAGTGAATCCTTCTTGAATTACCACAGCAAAGTTGAAGTTTTATTGTTGAAAATAATTCAAAATCAATCAATGAAAAAGTTCGAAATCAAAGTTCTTGAATTTTTGAAAATAGAAAATGCCTTTAATTTGTTTTGCACGGTTTTATTTTACTTGACACACGTTTCTATGGTCGAGATTGTAGTGCTCCGATATTGCAAACTATTTGTATAATCTGACTTTAAGCTCTTGAGTAGTTATTTGAATATAAAAATCTATTAACAAAATTAAGAAAGAATACCATAATTTGAATGACAGTTCATTGTTAGCGACTATGTTTATTTGGCTCAGTTAAAACCTGGTTTCTGTTCAACTCAATTTGCATGAAATGAACCAATTTGACAGCACAGGCTGACAGGCGTAGCGAGCGGGGGAGGGATATTTTGGTTTTGTTTAAAGGATTAGTTCAGTGGTAAAGCATGTCCATCTCATATGAAAGAAAACTTTAAAAGAAACAAATTGGTGAAGAAAGCATTAAAAATCTAGATATTCAAGTTTAAAGCTCTGTCTTATATGTGTAGAAATGACTGGTGTAGTAAGTCTACTATCATGGAAAGTTGGCGTCTTCATCCTCACATTATTAACAATTGTTAATGTGTTCTAAAGAAAGTTTATTTAATTCTTTTCATTATTGAAATGATTTTTTCTCAAACTTTCTTTAGGTGGTATATTATAAATGCCCTTCCTAGATTAAATTTTACTACTTTTTTGACTTATCCCATGGTATTTAACCCACAAAATCGCAGGACAAAATATGATAGAATACATATTGTTGTTCGTCCATCGCAAGCGATGATGACCAAAGCTACACACGACGAGTCTGTGCCTGGGTTTGGTGTATTCTTATATGACTGAATAGGTCGATTTGAATTCGGAACCCTCTTCCACATGTGGGGCAAGAATGGGTAGGTCAAGTGAAGCTTGAGGCAACAGCACGTGCCTTACGAGCAACGCGCTTATCTGAGCCTTGAGTATTCTGCATTGCTCGGCAGTATCAGCTCCACTTCTCAACCTGCTGCGCCAGGTGGTGCGGTCATGGGCATGTACCTACCAAGTCGGTATGTCGATGTAGAAGCTTGTTAGTGAGGCTTTTAGCTTTAGCACGTCCTTGTAGCGTTTTTCTGTCCGCCTACTGAACGCTAACCCTTGAGAGCTCACCATAGCAAGTTGCTTTGGAATGCGATTGTCAGACTGCGAACCACATGTCTGCCCAGCTGACTTGAGCCTTTTGGAGACGGGAGTAGACACTTGGGATATGAGTCCTAGTGAGAATTTCGGTGTCAGGGACTTTGTCCTGCCATTTATCTTCATTATCCTCCGAAGACTGCTGAGATGAAAGTGATTGAGCTGCTTGGCATGGCTATTGTACACAGTCCATGTTTCACAAGCATACAGGATGGTAGTGATACTACTGCACTATAGACCTCCAACTTGGTGGTGAAAATGATACGACCCCATGCGTCACGTTATTACGTAGTCTTCCAAATGCAGAGCTCGCTTTGGCGATCCTGTTGTTGACCGCTGCATCAATAATAACATCTATGGATAGATTACTGCCCAGGTAAGTAAAGTTATCCACTGATTTAGGATCATTCCCTATTACTGTTATATAATGAGCACGGTGGGATTTGCTTGGAGCGGGTTGATGCATGACTTGTTTTCTTTGTGCTAATTGTGTGGCCAAAGTTGGCACAAGCAGAAGAGAATTTGTCCATGCTTAGTTGCATCTCCTGCTCAGAACTTAAACTTGCGTTAAGGGCACAGTCATCAGCAAAGAGTAGATCCCGAATGATGGTGTCTTTCACTTTTGCGGTTGCCTCCAGACGACTCCCTGGTTTACCATCAGTTCTGCATCTAATGTGGATACCACTGTCACTTCTGTTGAAAGCATCTGTCAACATGGCAGAGAACATCATACTAAAGAGCATTGGTTCTAGAACGCAACCTTGTTAGTAACTTCAAAGGAGTTAGAAGCTCCTCCACCATTAGCACATGAGCCATCATCCCATCATGGAACTGACGAACAATTGAAATGAAGATACTGGGACACCCAAACTTTGCCATGATCTTCTAAAGTCCCTCTCTGAATACAGTATCAAATGCTTTATTCAGGACAATAAATGTTGTGAACAGGTTCTTGCGTTGTTCCTGGAACTTTTCCTGGAGTCGGCGAGCAGACTACATAAAGACTTTGAGGAATCTGGGGCTATGACATCACAACTAGTTTGATTTCAATCGTTTTTACACAAATGATAACAAGCTTCAAACTTAGATATCTCCTTAATGGAGTAAAATTTTGTAATACTTTCTTCACTATTTTGTTTCTTTGGAAGTCCTCTTTCATATTAGATGACCTTGCTTGACCCTTAAACTAATCCTTTAAAGACCTTCAATTATTTATTTTCAAGCGAAAATGATTTGAAGCCATAGCTAGCCCATGCATGCGAATGATGTGATGATTATGATATATATATATATAATTATACCGTGTACCTTCTTGGTTAGGAACGTGCTTTTGAGGGGCTCGGACGGGGTCAGGGGTGTAGGAAGCTTTCGAAAAGTGAAAGCACGACCTCTTAATGGGCACTTCCCAAATCATATTATGTCCGCACAGTCTGTAGACTGGTAGATATAAGTTGTGAGCCCATAGCAACAAAGTAAAAGGGGCACTTCATTTTGAAAGGGCACTTTTGCCATCTTTTGTCAAAAGTGTCACACATTCCACCAGTTCTTGCACCTTGGACAGTAATTTAGAGCGCACTTTTCACTTTCAAAAGGTGCATATGCCACCTGGCCCTGTTCCTACACCTAGCCCCGTGTCCGCAGTCCCTGTTTCTATAACATATATATATATATATATATATATATATATATATATATATATATATATATATATATATATATATATATATATATATATATATATATATATATATATATATATATATATATATATATATATATATATATATATATATATATATATATATATATATATATATATATATATATATATATATATATATATATATATATATATATATATATATATATATATATATATATATATATATATATATATATATATATATATATATATATATATATATATATATAAATATATATACCGTAATTTCTGATATAATTTTTGATATAAGAAAATAAAACTCGAAAATAAATCTTGCTTTTGTTCAAAAATCTTTTTTTGATATATATATATATATATATATATATATATATATATATATATATATATATATATATATATATATATATATATATATATATATATATATATATATATATATATATATATATATATATATATATATATATATATATACTGATATCAAAAATCTTTAAAACTGAGATATCAAAAATCTTTTGAGATACAATTTTGGGTATGTATTAGTTTATTCTGGATACGTCACACTGTATTTCGGATATCAGAACTTTCATTTTGGATATGTACTATTTTATTTCAAATATCAAATTCAATTTTGGCTGTATGAAATTTATTGTGTGCAAAGCAGATGAAAAACGACCTTGTGGATTTAAGTTTCATATTAAAATTTTGCAGAGACTATTTATCCACACAATAAAATGATGCAAATTGATTTTTATTCTACAGATGCAAAATGCCGGGAGGAAATGCGATTCTGTTATCTCCACATGTGAGTATCTGTTTTTCGTCAGCGACATCAAATCGCTCGTCTGTGTTTTTGCATGTTATTAAGAGCATGGACAGCTCGCCATAGCAGCAAGATGTGCACTTGCCCCTCCGCCAAGAAAAATTTGCTTATCATTAGTTGTTTGCTTTGAATTATATTTATGATTAAAAAGAAGAAAAAGATGTACATCCCCCTCCAGCATGATTTGCCCTTTGAACTTAAATCTCTTAATCGTAATGAAAAGTCTTATGTAGGCTTCTATCTGTCCATGAGTACAAAAGTCTTTGGATGTCTATAATAAACAGATTTTTCCCAAGGGTGTAGCCAGCCTTTTGGATTAGGGAGATCGTATAAAACGAATAACATGGCTTAAGAGAAAATTCCATAATCGTGTCAAAATAACGGTCTTTAGATTGTTCGGAGGCTAAATTTGATTAAAGAGCAACAAAATGTTATTGCTTCAAAATTTGGACCTTTTAGCAAAATGTATGGACCCTTTAGCAACATTTCTGTTCCCGGAGACCCCTCTGGGGGACCCAATGACTTGGTCGACCCCCCGAAGGATCCCAACGACTCGGTCCACCACTGGGGGACCCCAACGATTTGGTTGACTTCCTGGGTGCCCTAATGACTCGGTCAATCCTGGGGGACCCCAACGATTCAGTCAACCCTGGGGGACCCCAACGATTCGGTCAACCCCCTGGGGAATCCCGACGACTCGGTTGACCTCTCTGGGGACCCCAACGACTCGGTCGACCCCCTGGGTGCCCCAACGACTCGGTTGACCCCCTGGTGACCACAACGACCCGATCGACCCCTGGGGGACCTAATCTACTTGGTCGACCCCCTGAAGGACCCCAACTCGGTCGACCCCCAGGCTACATCCATGTTTTCTCGAGGTAAGGTTGATCAAAGTTTTAAAACTTTAAAACTTAAGTATTGGAAATGTTTGATAGTATAATGTATGATGGGAAGGGTCTAAATGTGTAACCACATTTCGGATTGGGGCAAAATTGCTTTTTTGGCAATGCATGAACATGCATGCGTTGCCCATCTTTGTCCTCTAAGAAAAGTATATCTTCATTTACAGAGATCTAAGAATGATTTTCGACAATGGGTGTAGGAAGCTTCGGAAAAAGGAGGAGGGGGAGGGCGACCTTTTAGGCGGCACTCATATATCCTATTCAAATCTGTAGATATGTAGCCTAAACAACAAAGTCAAGTCAAGTAAAAGGGCACTTTATTTTTAGAAAGGGGCACTTTTCCAACGGGGACACATTCCTGCCATACATTGACTGACAAAGGTCGCCAGTTTCCATCTATTGGGACAGTAAATGAGAGGCAGGCTTCTGTCTTTTTTCGAAAAAATTGGAAGAAGGGGGGGGGGGTACGTGCTTCCAATGACCCCGATTCCTACAACTATGTCTTGGGTTGTTAGATCTGCAATTATGATATATCAATTTACATTGTAAGGTCACTTTTTAACACACTGTTCAAACTTTTGATGCAATAACCGTACCTAAATGGATAAGATATCAACATGGCGTTTTCACCAATTTGTATTTGTTTCTTCCAAAATCCTCCAAAAATCCTTTATCATATATATGAAAACAAAATCAACGAAAATAATTCCATTATTTCCCGGAGTTGAAGATTGTTAGTCTCAAATTTTTGACAATAACTCAGAATGGAGAGAAAATGCAAAATCGTTTCCAAAGAATCTATTATGACTCCCCCCCCCTCCACCTTCTCTTACAATTCGAACTTCCCAACTGACCTTAATTACGTAGATTCGTGTTCTATTTGCTTTCACTATAATTACAATTGCATTCTTCTACAGAGATGCCATGTTCTCAACCATGTTTATCAGACGGTTTGATTGTAGAAAATCTAAACGACTGTTTATCCGTTAGCGGTTCCTTTCCAGTTGGTAGCGAATGTAGATACGACTGTCGGGAAGGCTACGTCAAAGCTGGGAATGATGATACCACTCGTACGTGTACCAAGTATGGAGTTTGGTCTCTTCCATTACCGGTGTGTACCGGTGCGTGAGTTTCTGTTTAAAAAAGAAAAAAATCCTTCTCTAGAAATATTTACAAAAACTGAAATATTCTAAAGGATTTGAATGTATTTCGACCAATCAAAACACAGGAATTTAAATCTATTTACTACCACGTTAGGGACGATAGCTAGCCATTAAAACAAGGAAAATTGTAGAAACAGTATTCAAAATCTTATCCCGGTATGCAGTCTCATTTGTGTAGACATTCTGGGCACACAGAAAAAATTTCGGGTAAATTAGCTTTCAAAATGAGTAAATTTTGTCTTCCTGACAACACACCATTGATGAGTAACTAAAGAACAGAAAGTAATCCACGGAGTTGCTGATCTCACCACCCCAAGCATACAACATAGTGCGGGAAATAGCTAATAATAATAACTATGAGGGGAAATGGTTAAAAGGGTTCACTAGCTCTGTGACTTTTGACCTTTGAATATTTTACCCCAGAGTTAACGGGATACAAGTTTATGTACCATGTGATACAAACATAAAATTGGTATAGGTCTTGCACTTTCGGAATTTAAAGTGGCACAAAGGTTGTACAAATTAGTATATAATTACCCCCTAAAATTACATATTTAACCTCTGACCTCTGACCTTGACCCTTATTACTGAAACAACATCTGGACGGCTTCACATTTATCGTGCCCTATATACTGTATGACACCATTCATGCTTACGTCACACTTAACATTCCATAACTATAGGGGAAATGGTGAGAAGTATTTAACAGCTATGTGACCTTTGACCTTTTGACCCCAGAGTCTACAGGACACAAATTCATGTACCAAGGCATGGTACGACACATGGTATAGGTTTTGCACTTTTTGAGTTTAACATGGCGCAAAAGTTTGTAAAAAACCCACTTATTTGATCTTTGACCCATGACCTTTGACCTCCAATTATTTTCAGTTTTTGTTAGAATGTTAAACCCTACCCATCTATGCAATTTGTAAATATACCAAGTAATTCCTTCAAAAGATACAGCCATCATTAAAAACTTGTTACAGCCATCACCAAAAACTTGTTTCATTTGAACTGTGACCTTTGACCTTTACCTTTGTACCCTCAAACTCTGGAGACAAAAGTTCCTGGCCAGTTGTACCAGTCTACCAATTTTGGTTCATGTGCGTATTACAGTTTTTGAGTTACAAGCGACACAAAATTAATTGTTGCATACGCACGCACTTACGCACGCACACACACGCAAACAAACATACAGACACACGGACAGACACAAAAATCACAAAATTTTGTCCCGTTCCAAAAACTTCTGACCACTTAATATGAGGACATCATATGAGACCCCCCAGGAGGCACCACCAGTCCCCTTGATAACAAGGGAGGTGGCCGTGTATTATAAGAGGTATTGGCAGATATTTGCTAATACAGAAAGTGACTACAATACGTTATCCCCACATATATGTATATGTGGGTGATGAGATAAACAAAAATAATAATTCAAAACCTATCGACTGGATAAACACCTCAATAAGTTTTTCTATAACTACCCCACAATGACCCAAAAGCTTCCAATTTGCTCCCCCTCTCCCTTTATTTTTAGATTCACCCCATCAAATCCCAAATATAAAATTCATGTTCACTCTATCAGAAGATGTCCATTGAATTCTGTGTTCCTTGAAATGCAAACATTATCCCCCATGCACCGTTGTGTCGGCGTCAATAACAGTGCAATATTTTAAGAAAAAAACTTAAATTTAGGAAGGTGAAAATTCCTTTGGTCAATTTGACTCATTTTTTCATTGATGGGCGAAAAACAATTTCGGGAACAACTGACCGGGCCTCCTACCACTGGTTCTCAAAGCCTCAAGCACACTCTACAATATAGTGGCACCGGTGAATATCCCCTTCCCCCCCCCCCCCTCCCATATTTAAATATTTCAGGTGCGGCCTCTCTTCATTAACATATCCGTAACTCAGGTCATTTCATTTCTTTCTTTTAATTTTTCTCAGAGATACAGAAAGAAGAAGTCCCCTCCAGATGTGACCGAAGTTGCGAGTCCAGGCTGTTTATTGGAAGAAATTCGTCTGCCGAAGTACAAGTTTCCTCTGTTTGGGGCAGGTACAGTGGACCAGAGAGGTCAGCTCTATTTACAAAGCGCGAGGAAGGAGTGGGTATTGGGGCATGGGTTGCCCAAACAGATGACATGTAGGTGCTATACGAAATTCAATATTGGTGTGCATGCATACTTATTTAAAAAAAACAATTACAAAAAACAAAACAAAAACTGTTGATGTAGTATAGTTTTATGTTATCAAAATAAGAATTTTAGGAACAGATTTTAGTTCAAATTAATTTTTCCCACGTTCCAGCTTCCTACGCCTCTGACCCTCCCCTCAAGTCGATTTGAGTGTCGAATGCAGCACTGCACCATTCTATGACCGAAGAACACTGAATTAAAGGGCCTGGCTATACGCCACTGCTCACGCCGCTTGCGCCATTTTGCAATTCATCTGCGCCCGCTCTTGTTGCAATAAAACCTATGTACTAAGAAATTGCTTCATCTTCATAAAACTTTATTGACTAACCAATGATGTGAGCACTGGGCCATACTATAAACATAACTGTCTCCATCAAATCTGCATTTGCGAAGATGTACCAGGGTTTTGGCCTTTACGAAGCCAAATTTGAAAATTGCAGACTTGTTTGGCTGCAAGAAAAGCAATTGGGCTTTTTTCTGAAAATTTGGCTATTTGTGGCTTTGCTGAAACCCAATGTTTTATCGCAAAAAAAAAAAAAAAAAAAAAAAAAGACTTATTTGGCCGCAAAAAGTCTTATTTGGTCAATTTTGGCCTTTTCTCCAAAAGTTTCGATAGAGAATAATAAGAAAGTAAAAAAATGATTTCTGATGACGTTCAGACCACGTGATATTTTGTATGTTGTAGACAGGTAGAAGCTACCGGACGTTAAACATTTGTTTTGTGCTTTCCAGTACATTTTAACCCTAAAAAAACCCTCTGCAAGTCTGGACCCGCCAGTAGCCGATCGCTTTCAACATTTGGAATTTTCCTGACTTTTATTATAGTTCTGTCTTTTTTAGATAACTGTTGATTTTTTCATTTAAAAAATCCAGCTCTTGAAACACGGACATGCTCAATTTGACATTGACCGTTTGAGCACAATCGAAAGATATTCAATCAAATTCTTGCTCATGTATCATGCAATTAGCTGGCCTCCCAGGTATTGACAATATGAATGAAATTTTGTCATGATTAAATGTTTAAACATCACAGGGCTCTTATTTTGATTATTTATTCCTTTCTTACTGCTGTTTAACTTTGAAATTTGATGCAGAAATTGTGAAAATATCCAAATTGACATGGAGTTGTGTTGAAGGGGTGGATTATGATATGTTAAACTGATATGGTTTTTGTGCTTGAGGCCATTTGCCATTCCTGAGATTAACCCTGCGGTATAGCTTTTCGCAACCCAAGTATCCAGGTAGGAGCTCACGGTTACCAAACATTCATGTTAAATGTAAAAGCTGTCAATGTTTTTTGGATTTCGGTGATTCATGCATAGTTCTTGCCTGGAATTCAGCAAATGTGCCCGCTATCATGTTGTCATAAATCTATAGTGGCACCCAAACATATGTTACATGCGTGTTATTTCCATGATGAGGTCCGTCAAAACAAAACATTGTCGCTGGGGAAAGAAAGGCAGTTGTGCCATGTTAGTGGGGCGGATATGTGACTGAGGTGTGCACTTCTGGATAGAAGCGTGAAAATTTGCACAAAGGGGTTTTTGAGTATGCTGATTTCAAAAATTGCGGGAACCACGATGTCACTCCAACCCTTCCCGCCAAAAAATTCAAAATTCAAAATGGCCACCACAAACACGTTTTTGCCCATAAATCAGCTGTTAGTGCCCCGATTGCCATGATCTTGGTGTCTATACCTATGTTCTTGAGGTCAAGAAATCCAATAAAACCCATGCGAAACATCATAAGATCCATCTTCTTGCCGAAAATTGAAAATTCAATTAAAGATGGCCGCCACAAACTTATATGAGAATCTCATGAGAAAAGAAAAGTTCTCATGAGAGCATGAAAAACAATTATGAGAATCAGGACAAACAATTTTGCATGAGAACATGAGAATTATTTACCAGCTTACAGGTGTCTCTACCCAAGACATCTGCAATTATCTCTCTCTTACCATTATTTCGAGATCAAGCACATTCACCCGCTATGGTCAAGCATGGAATGAATATCATCAAACAGATCACGGTTCGTGTCAACCCAGGCCAGATACCACTGCTCACTGTCGATCAGCCATTATATGCAATTGCAAAACGAATTCAGTGGAAATGGCCAGAAGAGTATGGTGAAAGACATTACGTTGTACTGATGGGGGGTCTCCATATAGAAATGGCCATGTTGAAAGTAATTGGCGACTGACTTGATGGTAGTGGTTGGACCTATGTTATGACTTCGGCCAATGTTACAACTGAGGGACGTGCAGCTGGTCTGCAGAAAGGTTCACACACATCCAGAGGTCAGTGGGTACATCAAGTAGCCGCAGCGGCTCTGTACATTCTCCTTCACAGGTCATATGCTGAGTATCAAATCAACACATCAGATGATGAACAAATACACTATGATGAGTGGTGTAAACAGATGGCTTCAAAGCATCCTCAGTTCGATTACTGGTACAAAGTCTGGCAGTTGGAACTTCTCTTCCTACAGTTCCTTAAACCACAGCGTGAGCAAAGATATGTTGCCTACGTGCAGTCACTTGGAAAGATTATTCTATGAATGTTCGCTCTTGACCACTACCACTATGCTTGCTGGATGACCGTTCATGTGAGAGACCTACAATCACTTGAGATTAACTGCCCTACCACACATGCAGAGTTCCTCAAAGGCAACTTTGTGACACAGAAAACTATGCACAAATTCTCAGCACTAGCCCATGATCAAGTTCATGAACAGCTGAATGCAATGGTGAAGGGAGATGGAGGCATAATAGGTATCACTGAAAATGAAGCAGCACTAGCAAGGTGGATGGTGGCAGGTCCAGAAACAGCTAGACTTCTTATGGAGTATGATGACAAACATGCTAGGGGAAAGAAGGACACAGAACGTCACCATGAACAAATACCAAGTGTACAGAAGACTTTCTTATCTCACGTCAAGAGTGTCACTGATGTAATGGATGAACTTGGCAACCCCTTTACTGATACAAGCACAGACCTCTACGCACTTGACACCAAAGTGATAATGTCTGATAGTGTGGTAAATGCTATAAGGTTAGCAGAAGACATAGGCAAAACACAGTACAAGAAATTTGTTGCCGAGCGTATCAATGGCACAATCACTGCATTCAAAGACACCATACATAAGAACAATCTGCTTTTGTTAAATTCTAGTTCACGAAAGAAACCTGCGAAGTCCGCTTCCAAGATTTCCAACCTGCATAGTGATGTTCGTCTCTTTTCACGGATGTACATATCGTGTCAAGCTAGAGAAAGCAATATGGATGCCTTCTTCAGCCATGAAAATCATGCCTGGCCTCCATCATTGGCATCAAATGGTATTATGCATCAAACATGCAAATCTGACTTGATGAGATGCCTGGAGACAATGGTACCACAACCAGAATCTGTTCCAAAAGTTGAAGTCAAAATTGTTGACGGTGCTGCCCTTGTGCACATGCTTGATCCAAAGAAGTCCAAACTTTCTGTCAAAACATTCCAGGACTATTCACAACTGGTGTTCTTGCCTTACATAGAACACATGTTACAAGACGTTGTTCGTGTAGATGTTGTCTGGGATGTCTACAGGAGGACAGCCTAAAGACACAAAGACGACAGAGCCGTGGATCTGGTAATCATCTCCGGGTGGACAACAACACCAATATTCCTGTTAACTGGAAGAACTTCCTTCGCTGTGATGCAAACAAAGACAGCCTGTTCCGACTTCTAGCCAATGCAATACAAGAGTTTCAACCTCCCCCAGAGAAGCAAGTGATCTCCACACATGGCCAGAATGTTGTATCATCTCCCATGACTGACCTTTCAAGCTTGTCCTGCACTCACGAAGAAGCGGACACACGGCTTCTTTTTCATGCTTCCCATGCGTTCCATCATGGATTTACCAAGCTGATGATACACGCAACAGATACTGATGTGGTGGTAATTGCGCTTGCAGTTTTTAGCGTTTTACAGGACTGTGAAATATGGATAGCATTTGGTCATGGTGGTAGACTACGTTACATCCCATGCCACCTAATTGCAGCGGAATTAGGCAATGACGCATCATGGGGTTTACTATTCTTGCACGCAATATCAGGATGTGATACTGTCTCTGCCTTTCATGGAATTGGAAAGAGAACCGCTTGGGCTGTATGGTGCAGTATGCCTCATCTCAAACTTTCTCATCTCAATTTTTGCTCGGTTATCCCATGCTCCATGCCAGGTTTCCCCCAGCGACTTGAAGCAAATAGAGAGATATGTTGTTCTCGTGTATCAGCGAACATCATCACTCAACCTGTCAACCATGTGAATGAAGCCAGGAAGCACTTGTTCACCTAAAAACGTAAGATGGAAAACATTCCTCCAACGTTACATGCCCTGGAACAGCATGTGAAAAGGGCTGTTTATCAGGCAGGGTACATCTGGGGACAGTCACTTATAGGAGACCCTGAAGTTCCATCGCCAGATTTATGGGGCTGGGAGAGAGTAAGAGGTGATTCCCCATGGACTCCATGCTGGACCACTCTTCCAGAGGCAGCCAAAGCTTGTCAGGAACTGCTGAAATGTGGATGCAAAATGACTTGTACAAAAAGATGCAAGTGTGTCTGCGCAAATCTCAAGTGTACACAGTTGTGCTTCTGTTCCGGACAGTGTAGCAGAGAATAAAGCAAATCTGAACATATGAGATACTGACAGCGATCATGTGATCATTTTTAACATAATGTATGACACACTATTTGACTGCTTTACCTGAAAAAGGTATACCATGCTCAATTGTGATATACTTTGATCTGACAAACAAATGCTATTATATGGAATTGTTTTCAACTTTTCACCATAATATTTCATATGTATTCTACCGACTTGGTATAGATAGTAAGATCACGGTGATTGGGGCAGGTTTTTTGGTCAAAAACTTGTTTTGTGAGGGCATTTTGATTGTATCTGTTTTACTATTCACAATATAATGTACGTCATGATATTTCATGTTTTCTATTGGGTTCCTTGACATAAAACAGGTATAGATACCAATAAATGATGGCTGGATAGCCATTTTATGGCCAACAATGGATTTGCGACGGCCATTTTGAATTCTAGGTTTTTCGTGGGAAGATGTTATGATAGTTTACGTGGGTTTTATTGGGTACATTGACCTCAAAAACATATGTCTAGAGACCAAGATTATGGCTATTTGGGCACTTAGATCCGTTTTATGGTAAAAAAGCTTTATTGTGGTGGCCATTTTGAATTTTGAATTTTTTTAGGGGAAGATGTATCTCATGATGTTTGGCATATGTTTTATTGGATTTCTTGACCTCAAGAACATAGGTATAGACACCAAGATCATGTTAATCGGGGAACTAACATCTGATTTATGGGCAAAAACGTGTTTATGGCGGCCATTTTGAAATTTCGACATTTTGGCGGGAAACGTTAAAGTGACATCGTGGTTCCCGCAATTTTTGAAATCAGCATACTCAAAAACCCCTTTGTGCAAATTTACATGCTTCTATCCAGAAGTGCACACTTTAAGTAAAAATTGTTACATATCCGCCCCACTATGTGTGCATGGGCTGATGGGTAAATCCTAATATCATAAGCCAGACACATTTTGGTTCTACATAACTTTTCATTGCGCGGGGAAAAGTATTTTCACGGTTGAATTTACCCCATAGAACCAGGGGCATGTGCTCCTCTACTTTTCCAAAAATTACAAAAACTGCCCTTTTGAAATGAAAAGTTCCCCTCAATTACTGTCCCAATAGTAGGAAAAAAAAACTGGCGACTTTTGTCCCATCACGGTAGGGAGAGATGTGTCCCCATTGGAAAAGTGCCCATTTCTAAAAATGAAGTGCTCCTTTTACTTTGCTTTGTTAATTTGGATTCACTTATTATTTTGAGACTCGTCTCTAAAATTTGAAATAAGTCTGTAAATCTAGTATCAGGTCGGTAAAAATACCGATTTTGTTTAACTTTTTTTTTCTTTAAATGGGATGCTAATTTGAGGCCGTGGGTAAATCTTACATTTTAGACCTCCAGTCAAAATGGTCTACTAACGCGCCTGATTCTATCTACAGATTGAGATGGGGCATATGACTTAGGAAGTGTCCCTAAGAAGTCTTGCTTCCCCACTTTATCAAAGCTTCGTACACCCCTGATTTATCCCTTTACCATAGCGTCTCCTCTGACTGTCTGAGGCCGATATGCATATAGCTATAATGTACATCGTATTTTCGTTTCTTTTTCTTCTAACCATTTGCAAGACACCAATGGATTCAAGTCGATTTTGGATTCCCTCAAAAAGTATTTGGAGTGCTTCTTCAAGGCCGTAAGCCGGACGAAGAGTGGGTAACTCGTTTTCGGGTGACTTTTTCCAACGATAGCATCAATTTTGTGGGCAATACAGTATGTTTTATCCTGTTTTCTTCTATCAGTCTACAATTGATAGGAATCACCCCACCGAAAAGTAACAAAAAATTGTGGTTTGTTGCTGCGTGTGAATTTTGGTTGGAATAATATCTTAGAAGTAGCTAGACAGGTAGTAGATCGCATAGGCGTGGGTCGCGCGTGACCAAGGTAAAATAAGTGTGTGTGTGTATGTTGGGGAAGGGGAGGGATAACATAATGAAGGGGTAAAATTTGCATATTTCTTAGTAGACAATCACGGCAGATACATTAAAGAGAAGAGTTAACATTAACATTCTTTTGAAGTGTTTCAAAAAATGTTTACTGAGAAACATGACTTTTTAAAAGATTTGTCCAAAGCAATTATCTGAAACAAGCTATACCTGTTGTTGACTTTATCCCTCCAAATGTACAGACATGTTTGATTTATTTTCTTCATCACCTGCTGTGATTTGAACTATTGTTTGTGCATTAAGCATACTTGGTCCAATTCAAAAGATGGAGAGAGTTCTACGTCATTTCAGAACTATGATTTTTGAGGCAATGAAACGTTAAGATTAGCAACTGTCTGTATTTCCTTGAAAGTAAAGAAAAAAAATTCTACAATAAAAAGAATTTCAGACAAATTTAGATTTTACAGACAATGGAATCTTAGATAGTAGTTTATATCTTTCATCTAATTTTTGATATTAGAAATATTATCAAAGGTAAACAAAAATAGGTGACAAAGGTTGAGCTAAAGTACACTTAATATACCCCCCCCCCGTTTCCCGTTTCCTATACTCCTTTATGTGTTTTAAAGAAGTACATACACAATTGTCTCGGATCTGCAAGTATGACATCACACTGTATGGGAGAAGTTGCCTGCAGCGAACAGGAAATTGGATATTATAACCTTGACTTAGATTTGACAGCAGAATGCAATTTGAGATCCGTTGATATTTGAAATTTGGGAAGAAATATGAAAAATTACATCAAGGAATTTGAGCTGTAATCCTGTTCCTACATCATCACTTTTGCACAGGCTGACAAATTTGACAAACTGATTTGCCATAACTTGATAACTATTATTGTTATTGTGACCATTCAAAGCCACTGCTGATCGAATTTAATGTACTTTCATATGCTATTTTTATATGTTACTTGTCCATTTACCTTTTAGGAGATATTCAAAATTAAAGTTCTGATTTATTTTTGTAGAAACGACTGCAAAATTGTTACTTGAAACTACCGATATCAGCTTGGGCAAATAGTCAAGTAAAATCTAGTTAAGTAACAACTTGATTTTCCATTTTCGCAGGATTTCGATGGGACCTTCGACAGCAATACTGTACAATATCGACAACTTGATGACATAATTACTTCTCGTTACGTCAAAATTAATCCCAGAGCTTGGTTTAATCATATAAGCTTGAGATTCGACCTCCTTGGATGCAAAAATACTGACTCTGTTGAGTAGGTTTGGAAAAATCAAGAAATAATTCTGAATGAATGGATGGAGGTGGAGTCGAAACAACAATGTTCATGATAAAAAATCATGGGTGTAGCAAGGGGGTTGAAAGTGTCGCACGATCCTCTCCCCTCTTCCCAGTAAATAGTAGAAGGACACATAAGATATGTTTAAAGGTCCATATTTTAGGGCGATAAGCTTTTCCATCCCCATTTAGCCTCAGAACAGTGTAATAAACTGCTATTTTGACAAAGTTTTCGAGAAAAATGTTAGTTAGGCCATCACCCCCCTTCGGAAGAGATCTCAGTATTTCCCCCTTGGGAAGAGATCTCAGCATTTCTCCCTTCGGAAGAGATCTCAGTATTTCCTCCTTGGGAAGAAATCTCAGTATTTCCCCCTTGGGAAGAGATCTCAGTATCTCTCCCTTGGGAAGAGATCTCAGTATTTCCCCCTTGGGAAGTGATCTTAGTATTTCCCCCTTGGGAAGAGATCTCAGTATTTCCCCCTTGGGAAGAGATCTCAGCATTTCTCCCTTCGGAAGAGATCTCAGTATTTCCTCCTTGGGAAAAAATCTCAGTATTTCCCCCTTGGAAAGAGATCTCAGTATCTCTCCCTTGGGAAGAGATCTCAGTATTTCTCCCTTGGGAAGAGATCTCAGTATTTCTCCCTTGGGAAGAGATCTCAGTATTTCTCCCTTGGAAAGAGATCTCAGTATTTCCCCCTTGGGAAGAGATCTCAGTATTTCCCCCTTTGGAGGAGATCTCAGTATTTCCCCCTTGGAAAGAGATCTCAGTATTTCCCCCTTGGGAAGAGATCTTAGTATTTCCCCCTTGGGAAGAGATCTCAGTATTTCCCCCTTGGGAAGAGATCTCAGTATTTTCCCCTTGGGAAGAGATCTCAGTATTTTCCCCTTGGAAAGAGATCTCAGTATTTCCCCCTTGGGAAGTGATCTTAGTATTTCTCCCTTGGGAAGAGATCTCAGTATTTCCTCCTTGGAAAGAGATCTCAGTATTTCTCCCTTGGGAAGAGATCTCAGTATTTCTCCCTTGGAAAGAGATCTCAGTATTTCCCCCTTGGGAAGTGATCTTAGTATTTCTCCCTTGGGAAGAGATCTCAGTATTTCCTCCTTGGGAAGAGATCTCAGTATTTTCCCCTTGGGAAGAGATCTCAGTATTTCCCCCTTGGGAAGAGATCTTAGTATTTCCCCCTTTGGAAGAGATCTCAGTATTTCTCCCTTGGAAAGAGATCTCAGTATTTCCCCCTTGGGAAGAGATCTCAGTATTTCTCCCTTGGGAAGAGATCTCAGTATTTTCCCCTTGGGAAGAGATCTCAGTATTTTCCCCTTGGGAAGAGATCTCAGTATTTCCCCCTTGGGAAGAGATCTTAGTATTTCTCCCTTGGGAAGAGATCTCAGTATTTCCTCCATGGGAAGAGATCTCAGTATTTTCCCCTTGGGAAGAGATCTCAGTATTTTCCCCTTGGGAAGAGATCTCAGTATTTCCCCCTTGGGAAGTGATCTTAGTATTTCTCCCTTGGGAAGAGATCTCAGTATTTCCTCCTTGGGAAGAGATCTCAGTATTTCTCCCTTGGAAAGAGATCTCAGTATTTCCCCCTTGGGAAGTGATCTTAGTATTTCTCCCTTGGAAAGAGATCTCAGTATTTCCCCCTTGGGAAGAGATCTCAGTATTTTCCCCTTTGGAAGAGATCTCAGTATTTCTCCCCTGGGAAGAGATCTCAGTATTTCCCCCTTGGGAAGAGATCTCAGTATTTCTCCCTTTGGAAGAGATCTCAGTATTTCTTCCCTGGGAAGAGATCTCAGTATTTCCTCCTTGGGAAGAGATCTCAGTATTTCCCCCTTAAGAAGAGATCTTAGTATTTCTCCCTTCGGAAGAGATCTTAGTATTTCCCCCTTAGGAAGAGATCTCAGTATTTTCCCCTTGGGAAGAGATCTCAGTATTTTCCCCTTGGGAAGAGATCTCAGTATTTCCCCCTTGGGAAGTGATCTTAGTATTTCTCCCTTGGGAAGAGATCTCAGTATTTCCTCCTTGGGAAGAAATCTCAGTATTTCCCCCTTGGAAAGAGATCTCAGTATCTCTCCCTTGGGAAGAGATCTCAGTATTTCCCCCTTGGGAAGAGATCTCAGTATTTCTCCCCTGGGAAGAGATCTCAGTATTTCCTCCTTGGGAAGAGATCTCAGTATTTCCCCCTTTGGAAGAAATCTCAGTATTTTCCCCTTGGGAAGAGATCTCAGTATTTCCCCCTTTGGAAGAGATCTCAGTATTTCCCCCTTGGGAAGAGATCTCAGTATTTCCCCCTTGGGAAGAGATCTCAGTATTTCCCCCTTTGGAAGAGATCTCAGTATTTCCCCCTTGGGAAGAGATCTCAGTATTTCCCCCTTGGGAAGAGATCTCAGTATTTTCCCCTTGGGAAGAGATCTCAGTATTTCCCCCTTGGGAAGTGATCTTAGTATTTCTCCCTTGGGAAGAGATCTCAGTATTTCCCCCTTGGAAAGAGATCTCAGTATTTCCCCCTTGGGAAGAGATCTTAGTATTTCCCCCTTTGGAAGAGATCTCAGTATTTCCCCCTTTGGAAGAAATCTCAGTATTTCCCCCTTGGAAAGAGATCTTAGTATTTCCCCCTTGGGAAGAGATCTTAGTATTTCCCTCTTGGGAAGAGATCTATCAATAAATTTCAAAGTCTTAATACTCATCTGTTTATACTCGACTGCAAAAACCATATGAGCTACGCAAAAGGCCTACAGAGGCCTAACGCGCGTATAACTTTATTAATTTAAAAAGATGAATTATAATTTGCCCTGCATCGGCCCCATTAATGAAATTTGTGGTGACTTACACACTCCAGCAAGCAAAGGCGCAGATTACGGGGGCAAGGGGGCGATTTCTCCCAGAAGAAATTTTGGGGCGCGAAAATATCATTTTACCTTCCCCCTCTTTCCCCGCCCCCCAAGGAAAAACATGAGTAGGACCCCTACTCACTATATACAAATTTGAATTGATGAAAATCCAAATATTCGTAAAATTTTCTTTATTTCCGGAAAATTACTTAAATTTTGGCGCAATTTCCTTCATTTACTTGGAATTTGCTTCAATTTTCGTGTAATTTTCTTTCGCATTTCTGGGAAAATTTCTTCAATTTTGGGAAGTTGTCGTCAATTTTCATTCAATTTGCTTCAATTTTCGCGCAACGTCTCAGTTTAATTTTCGTGAAGTTTTCACAAAGCGTGAAATTTCCTTCATTTTCGGGAAATTTTCTTCAATTTTTAAGTTCTATTAATTTTCTAAAAATTTCTTTCAATTTTGTCAAAATATTCTTCATATTCGTAAAATTTGCTTCAAAATTTTCGTGTAATTTCCTTCATTTTCAGGAAGTTTTGATGAATATTGAAAGAAAATATTACATAGCTACAAAAGAAATGATATATGGAGAAAATAATTGATATCTTTGCCAGAACAATCGTAAGGAGGGAAGAAAGGGAGGGGGTGGTTCTTCACTTATTCGGCCAAAATCAATTCAAACGTCTCTCATCGCCTATTGAGGGGATGGGAATTCCTTTTAGAAACTCGGCCAACCGGCCAAAGAGGTGAAAAAAGGATCATTGCACATTTGAATTTTCTATTTCCTTTGCCCTCCCGAAAAAAAGTCAAAACTTCGCCACTGCTCAAGTTTTCGCCCCCAAACTTAGACATAGTCCTGTACCCCTGCTAGCAAGGACCTATTTTAAAGAGTTGTTGGAAATTAAAAGCGGGGACAATAAGGTAAGCAGATTTTCCGGCGGGTCCCGCTTCTGTAAACCTCTACTGCTCGGGGTACAAACGTCTCCCGAGAACGTGAAGAAACTACTTAAATGTATATGGACGTGTAGCGGCTAGCAACATGAGCTATATTGCTTTAAAATATAATAAAAACCGCATCGCATTTAATACATTTACAGCATTTTTAAATCTCAGGCATCAATTTGCCTATATTATGCAACGTTTTTTTTTTTTTTTTTTTGTAAACCCGTTGTTTCTAAGATCATATCATTGGTACAGCAAATTAAGACAAAAAGTTTTTGCGTTTTTGCCATGCCCCCGATAAAATTCTAGCAGTGAAATGCTTTGCCCGAGTCGGTAGTTAGCTCCAATTTTGTTCACAATTGCAAAGTCAACATTGATAAAAAGTTCTTTACTAAGGCTCTAGGCGTTTTTGATTTTGGATTTTTTTGTGGTAGTTTGGGCTTTTCATGGGGTGACTGACCCTTATGTTATGTAATGTTATGTTATTAAAATGAGCACAAAAATATTTCTCCTCAGAAGTCCTGGAGGCTCTTTGTCCCATTTGGGGAGGAAGGGGGAGGGGAGGGGGCGGGTGGGGAGGGGGAGACTGGGTAATGAAATGCCACCAAGCGCAGCGGAATATGAAACTGAAAGGAAAGAGTTGTGAAAGACACCCTAGTCACATGAAATGTCACCTGACCATTGCGCAATTACAAATTGTTGTCAAGTTCCAAGTAATCTGTGCATTCACCTTCAAAATTCAAGCAGGCTTCAGTCAGTACCTAGCCTTCGTTTGACCCTTCGTGATGCACAGGGAGGTGGCATCTTAATTTAAAAATTGTTCTAATCTTGGAGTCTGACGACTGTAATCAGGTAAGTATTTCTGATATCTAATCATGAAAATGTAAGTAAACTAGTTTAGAGTAGGCTGAGGATCACAGACGTTTGTATTTAGCCTACGTGCGTAAGCTACTCATTAGGCCTAGGCCGAGGTATTGTTGTTACAACCCAATTACAAGGCCTATGTTATGCACTTACCAATCACAGGTGTTCCTAGCGTTATGGAAACCTATATACTTTTTACATACATATGATAAGGTAGGTTGAGTCCTAGATTCTTACCACGACTTTTGAATTGTATATGAAAATTTATTTTTTTAGACCACTTGCGAATCTTGATTAGGCCTACATTTTATTACTTCAATTTACATTTTCCAGAGCCTCCCTTTTCATTTATAAGCCACAGTATTTTTTATTTTTTTGATGAGATGTACAAAAGATTAATTTTCTACCCTCACAGTCATGACAGTTTAAATACCTGACAATTTGCTGCAAACCAAAGAAATATTGCGATGATGTAATGAAGAAGCAGCACTTCAATGCATCATTGCAACGGAAAAAAAAAAGAACTCAGTATTTCTTTGTTAATGCTTCTTTTTACCTAGTAGACTTTGTTGTGATAGATCACGTTTGATTTATTTTCCCTACAGTAAGAGATTCTGGCAATCACTCTTATGCATATTCAGTAGGCCTACCCCAGGCACTATTTCCCTCTAAACCATTGTTTCCATTGATCAAAAGTTCTCTTTGTGTTATTGATCATGCCTCATAGTAATGTCCCACCTCTTGTGCAATTTCCTCTCTCCAAACTGCATCTCATGCCTTCTTGCTAGAAATGCACCAGAACCAGCATTCCAGCAACTTGTTAGAACTCAAAGCAAAGTTCCAACCGGATGTTGCGGCTGGAACCAGAATTTTCTGGCATTTTTTTGAAAATGCGCTTGGGGGCGGAGTCAAAGACAGGGCACCCAAAACGGCAATAATATTGCCGCGTGGTAGAGTAAGGGTTATTCAAGGGCTGATTATTGAAGGGTCCTCTGTCTTCCAAGCAGCAGAGTCAGGCTCATTCCGCTTCAGTGACCTGCTGAACCACCCACCGGGATCATGCTGCATATATTTTCGAGTTGGCACACTTGTCGTGGGTTGATTAACCCTTACCCTATCAGCACTTTCTTGTAAATGCGCTCGGGAGGCTTGAGTCAAAGATAAGGCACCTAAAACAGCATAATATTGCTGTGTGGTAGAGTAAGGCTTAAAATTGATTAAAAAGCATTATAGTAGCAAAAATTGAAATCAAAATCAGTTAAACATTGTCATATTTTTACAGCAATTTTAAATCTCAATGTGCATATTTTATGCAAATTTTGTGATGTATTACAGGGCAACCATGACATTTTCTTTGGTAAATCCTTTGCTAGCAAATGTCTATTTATCATTCTAGCAAGTGGTGCAGCAAATTCTGACCAAAAGTTGTTGTGCCTTTGCCATACCCAATCAAATTCTGGCAGGATTAGATTTTCCCATAATTTCAGTGACTGAGATGTTAGGGAAGAGATTTTAAGAATTTCATAAAGATTTTGATCTGTTTGCCTAGTCATACATAACAAATTTTGCATAAATTAAAATCTAATCTAAGATTGAGCAGCCATAACTCAAAACTGAAAGTGTTATTGTCAAAATTTCACTTCAAAAACTTTTTTTTTAAGATTTGGGTTCATGTTGTTTTTGTCTATTCTGTAGCTGATGCACTGCAGTTTTAGACATGGCATTTAAAACATTTTGAGCATTGAATATGTGCTGTTGTGGAGAAAATATCATAACAAAAAAATTGTGAATTTCCAGTTTTGGTGCAACATTTACACTGAGTTCTGGCTGGAACCGGAACTTAAAAAATCTTAAGTTCTGGCCGGAACCAAGCTCCGGTGCATCCCTACCTCTTACCATACAAATCAATGAACAGAGAAGATTACCAAAAGTATTGTCTTCAGTTATCTTAAAATTAACCTGTTTTGCATTCTTATCTGAGATAGTAGTTACCACCAGTATGTGAGTGCTTGCATCATTATTCATTTTCACTGTTTGTTCCACTGCCCTTTTACTGTTGTGTATGGAATTATGATTACTGGCTCAAATACCCAGTAAGATTCTGAGTTCCCACTCTTGTGATTTTACTACTGCTTATATGTACTCACCAACAGGTTATCAGCCAACTCCGTGTTGCTCACACGCTGCCAGAAGAACGCCATTCCAGACAGTTGGGTCATTATCCTCTTGCTGTGTCTACTTAGGGTTATACTCCTGGCTAGGCCCTGGACATGGGCTGGCTCCTGATGTGGGTTCACAAAAAGTAGTAAAACTCCCAATATAATCACTAACATCCAAGCATATTCCTTAAGCAGTTGAACTGTAGGCTGGAATACTAGTATGTTTACTAAAAGTACACTGGCAGCTGACTTCGTTAAACAAGTAAGTATTTATCCGTGTTTCCTCAATGAAGTCCTCTGGTTGTCTGCACTTAATTATTGTACTTCCCACCTCAGGAGGGCTGGGCTACCTGTCATGTGACTACCTATTGACCTGACCAGGTCTAAACAGGTCAACCCTACCTCAATCCTTGGTCAGTTGGTAGGACAGCTGTTTGGCCTAGAGGGCCATCTCACTACAACACAATAAAGAGACTGGGACGAGAAACTGCTTGTTGGTTTTATTTGTCAACTTTACACGGTGCCATTACATTGTTTTAACAAACGTACAGTAAATTTCATCAAACAAAAACGGTTGTTTCCGCCATTAGAATTGTGCGTTTCCGTCATGGCGAAAACAACCATTTTTTTCTAAGGGGGAAACGCATCATGGCGGAAATGCACTAAATTCCAAGAAAGAAAAAGATCAGTAGCCTTCAGCTGTAAACGAATAGCTAGGCAAGGCCCACAGATGTTTCTATAAACGTTAGTACTATTACCCCATACATTAATATATAAGAAGGTAGATCTGACACTTCTTCAGCAATAATAATTATGATGATGACGACGACAACAACAACGACGATATCGATGACAACAATTCAAGGATAGCGCCCTCTCTAAATAGGTATATTCAATTTTGAAATAACTGAAGACAATACTTGTGGTAGATCTTCTCTATTCAATGATTTGTATGGCAAGAGGTAGGGATGTACCGGAACTTGGTTCCGGCCAGATGTTCTTAAGATTTTTTTAAGTTCTTTATAAACAATCCAATGCCCAGAGCTCTACTGACCAATAGGATCGCTACTTCATGACGTCATTGCTATATTTTAGTGTAACCTTCAGGACCGCAGAGTATCTGCAGTTGTGTTGCTAATGACTTCACTTACAACCGAAAATTGCAGTAAGACTCCCTGCTAGCACTATGAATGTAGACATGTTTAATTGTCCGATTCCTTTCATCTCATACTGTACTTAATATTTAACAGAAAAGTTCTTTTATCAACAATTATTTTTTAATTACTTTCAGAAAGGATGAACAACATTTGAACCATAAAGGAAGCTTCTACAAACTGAGCTTGAGAATTTTACAGACGATGAAGTGTACGGTTGTTTTCAGCAACCCTAGTTGTCCAGATGTGGTCTACCTATCTGCCGATGAGGAGTTCACACGGATACTTAACAATACATCATTCAAGAACGGTCGTATATCTGTGAGTGAAATTAATTCATCAGAGCTTATTGTGGTGCAGCTTGATTACAAAATATCACATTGGTTTCATGTTATTTTCATCTCTTTGAAAAAATGTCTCTTTCTCCAATGTCTTAGCTTTAATACTCTTACTGCAAGCTTGGAAAAATGTGGGAATGTCGTAAACTAATTTCGCTGGAAATTCCTCAATTTTAAAGACGAAAATTAGCCCTCCTCCGCCAAATTTAATTATTTTTATGATTTTTTTTTTTCTTCCCACAAATTTTCATGGTTATAACTGTCAGGACCGTGGCTTTATTCCAGCTCTGTATAACATAGAGATATGTAAGGAATTAAAGCTGAGTTGCAAAACCCAGAAGCAGGATCAATTTTAATACCCCCTGGACCCTCCATCAAGCGGGCCCCTGTACCCCATGCTGAAGGTGCTTATGCATATGGGGATTGCATATTTGCTATACAAACATTGGCGGGAAATACAGCGAAAATCATTTGAAGTTTGTGGGAAGAAATGTAAAGTATTCCAACTTTGCTGTACTGTATGAAATCTAGAATCTTGATTGTAATAAGGGTAGGATTTGATCTTGGAATTGTGTACAGATTGTTGGTAAAGGTCTATGGATGACATACCGTACATTTAAAAGATAACTACATTGTGAAAGTATGTTTTTTCCAATGAATTAGAAAACAGGGATGAGTTCCCATTGACTGTTGTGATAGCGAATGAAGCCAACATGAATCACAACTACCATGATTTTGCCCATTGATTGTATCGATAAAAAATTTTGAAGTCATTTATTTAAAATTCTGTAGCTTCGATTTTTTTCGAAATTTATTTTCCTCTTTTTGGTATTCTAGGTAATATTGAGTCATCAGGAAAAACCTATGTCTTCCTAACATGGAAAGTGAAATTTTGTGCTGATTTTGTAACCTTAGGCCATGCAAATTGGCCAATTTTCCCAGGCCCAGTGTTAAGTTACAGCAACGTATACATTCGAAACAACCTTTTCTTGCTATGAATTATCTCATCCACAAGGCATAATGATAAATTTGCAAAGTTTTAATCAATGATGTGAAGGCTGTGTGATTTGGACGCTCAACAAATACAAAATCAAGTTTTTATTTTCCTCTAACACATGGAGCTTTGGTAAGCTGGACGATTTTGCCAAGCCTAAGGTTATAAAATCCGCCGAAATTGGCCCCAAATTCCACTTTTCGTATTAGGACGACATGGGTTTTTGCTTGGTTATCTAGAATACCAAAAGGTACATAATATATTTTTACAAAATGCAGTGA
This sequence comes from Chiridota heheva, assembly GCA_020152595.1. Classification (NCBI taxonomy): domain Eukaryota; kingdom Metazoa; phylum Echinodermata; class Holothuroidea; order Apodida; family Chiridotidae; genus Chiridota; species Chiridota heheva. The sequence goes on along the minus strand of JAIGNY010000356.1, from coordinate 817,252 downwards.
CAGCTTTTTTGTTGGAGTAAATTGGTATATGGATTTATGCCATACTTAGTATATGCATGTGTTGTGGTCTGTAAATGATCCCTATTGTTTTTAGTGCTGATGTCATGATTATTAATTAGTAGGCAGGGCTAATTGTAAAATTATGTTAACAAGCTTGTAAACAAGATATCTCAAGAAGAGTGAGGTGGATTTATGCCATACTTGGTATATGGATTTATGCCACACTTGGTGTATGGATTTATGTCATACTTGGTATAGGGGTGTGTTGTGGTCTGCAGATGATCCCTATTCTTTTTGGTGCTGATGTCATGAATATTAATGAGAAGGCAGGACTAACTGTGAAATTCTGTTTATGCTCATATTTCCACAAAACCATGTCAGATTTAAATCAAACTTTGTATGATGCTGTTGATAAAAGCAAGGATAATACAGGATTCCATAGAATGTTGAGTTGTTGACTTCATCATTATTCATGTCAGGCAGAGCCAAATACAATTTTTCATTGGTTGTTGTGATTGTGGCTTATAGCTTAAGGCAAAAACTTTAACACTTAAACAAACAACAACATATACACAAATTACATGTTCCAGTATGATAGATAAACTAAATGTGTAAGAACACAACATTTAAAAATATACGAGAAAAAAAAGCTACTAATCCAAAGTTAGCATAGGAAACTAACGTGGGATTTCTCCCTCTGGTTGATTTAAACAAAATTTAATTGTGATATATTTCTGGGTGAGCAGCTCGCAATCTTTATGTCATTTTTTGAAATTTTCTTCTAATTCTTAGTAAGTGATGGAAAAGTTTATTCCTGCAAGAATTTGATTGGGTGTATGGAAGAGACACAAAAACTTTTGATCCGAATTTGCTGCATCACTTTAAATAATTATGAAAGACATTTAAAAAACAGAGGATTTACAACAGAATCAATACATCACAAGATTTGAAAAATATGCACATTGATGCCTGAAATTTAAAAATGCTACAAAATGATGATTGTTACTGATTTTGACGAAATTTTTGCTACTATGTTGGTTTTTGATAGTTTTTAAGAATTTTAGCTAATGTTGCCTCTCCACTTATCTGTAACATTCTGTACTATAGAGAGTGGAGTAATGGACATAAGTATCTTTTAGTGCATAGGACTAAACACCGACCTATAAAATTCACTAGGGGCCTTGGTTCCCTACGCCACTAATTGTTAAAGTGCTTTTACAGATCGTTATGCGACATATATGCGTACTAACCCTTTAAATCATAGCGTAGCTCACCCAGCTTCCAATGTAAGCAGATTGGGTAGGAATTATGTATGCCTCAAATGTTACCCACTTCCTTCTTTAGGCTGTACTAGTATGTTTGCATAATGTAACATTGGGTAGGAGTTATGTATGCCTCAAATGCTACCCACTTCCTTCTTTAGGCTGTACTAGTATGCTTGCATAATGTAACATTGGGTAGGAGTTATGTCTGCCTCAAATGCTACCCACTTCCTTCTTTAGGCTGTACTAGTATGCTTGCATAACGTAACATTGGATAGGACTTATGTATGCCTCAAATGCTACCCACTTCCTCCTTTAGGCTGTACTAGTATGCTTGCATAACGTAACATTGGGTAGGAGTTATGTATGCCTCAAATGCTACCCACTTCCTTCTTTAGGCTGTACTAGTATGCTTGCATAACGTAACATTGGGTAGGAGTTATGTATGCCTCAAATGCTACCCACCTTCTTCTTTAGGCTGTACTAGTATGCTTGCATAACGTAACATTGGGTAGGAGTTATGTATGCCTCAAATGTTACCCACTTCCTCCTTTAGGCTATACTAGTATGCTTGCATAACGTAACATTGGGTAGGAGTTATGTCTGCCTCAAATGCTACCCACTTCCTTCTTTAGGCTGTACTAGTATGCTTGCATAATGTAACATTGGGTAGGAGTTATGTCTGCCTCAAATGTTACCCACTTCCTTCTTTAGGCTGTATGCTTGCTAATGTAACATTGTAGGACTTATGTATGCCTTGTTACCCATTCTTCTTTAGGCTGTAACATTGCATAATGTAACATTGTAGGAGTTATGTCTGCCTCAAATGCTACCCACTTCCTTTAGGCTCTTTGCATAATGGCTGTAGGAGTTATGTCTGCCTCAAATGCTACCCACTGCCTTACTAGTATGCTTGCATAATGTAACATTGGGTAGGAGTTATGTCTGCCTCAAATGCTACCCACTTCCTCCTTTAGGCTATACTAGTATGCTTGCATAACGTAACATTGGGTAGGAGTTATGTATGCCTCAAATGCTACCCACTTCCTCCTTTAGGCTGTACTAGTATGCTTGCATAATGTAACATTGGGTAGGAGTTATGTCTGCCTCAAATGCTACCCACTTCCTTCTTTAGGCTGTACTAGTATGCTTGCATAATGTAACATTGGGTAGGAGTTATGTATGCCTCAAATGCTACCCACTTCCTTCTTTAGGCTGTACTAGTATGCTTGCATAATGTAACATTGGGTAGGAGTTATGTCTGCCTCAAATGCTACCCACTTCCTTCTTTAGGCTGTACTAGTATGCTTGCATAATGTAACATTGGGTAGGAGTTATGTCTGCCTCAAATGTTACCCACTTCCTTCTTTAGGCTGTACTAGTATGCTTGCATAATGTAACATTGGGTAGGAGTTATGTATGCCTCAAATGCTACCCACCTTCTTCTTTAGGCTGTACTAGTATGCTTGCATAACGTAACATTGGGTAGGAGTTATGTATGCCTCAAATGCTACCCACCTTCTTCTTTAGGCTGTACTAGTATGCTTGCATAACGTAACATTGGGTAGGAGTTATGTATGCCTCAAATGTTACCCACTTCCTTCTTTAGGCTATGCTAGTATGCTTGCATAATAACGTAACATTGGGTAGGAGTTATGTCTGCCTCAAATGCTACCCACCTTCTTCTTTAGGCTATACTAGTATGCTTGCATAACGTAACATTGGGTAGGAGTTATGTCTGCCTCAAATGCTACCCACATTCTTCTTTAGGCTGTACTAGTATGCTTGCATAACGTAACATTGGGTAGGAGTTATGTATGCCTCAAATGCTACCCACTTCCTTCTTTAGGCTGTACTAGTATGCTTGCATAATGTAAGATTGGGTAGGAGTTATGTCTGCCTCAAATGCTACCCACCTTCTTCTTTAGGCTGTACTAGTATGCTTGCATAACGTAACATTGGGTAGGAGTTATGTATGCCTCAAATGTTACCCACTTCCTTCTTTAGGCTGTACTAGTATGCTTGCATAATGTAACATTGGGTAGAAGTTATGTCTGCCTCAAATGCTACCCACCTTCTTCTTTAGGCTGTACTAGTATGCTTGCATAACGTAACATTGGGTAGGAGTTATGTATGCCTCAAATGCTACCCACCTTCTTCTTTAGGCTGTACTAGTATGCTTGCATAACGTAACATTGGGTAGGAGTTATGTATGCCTCAAATGCTACCCACCTTCTTCTTTAGGCTGTACTAGTATGCTTGCATAACGTAACATTGGGTAGGAGTTATGTATGCCTCAAATGTTACCCACTTCCTTCTTTAGGCTATGCTAGTATGCTTGCATAACGTAACATTGGGTAGGAGTTATGTATGCCTCAAATGCTACCCACCTTCTTCTTTAGGCTATACTAGTATGCTTGCATAACGTAACATTGGGTAGGAGTTATGTCTGCCTCAAATGCTACCCACCTTCTTCTTTAGGCTGTACTAGTATGCTTGCATAACGTAACATTGGGTAGGAGTTATGTATGCCTCAAATGCTACCCACTTCCTCCTTTAGGCTATACTAGTATGCTTGCATAACGTAACATTGGGTAGGAGTTATGTCTGCCTCAAATGCTACCCACCTTCTTCTTTAGGCTGTACTAGTATGCTTGCATAACGTAACATTGGGTAGGAGTTATGTATGCCTCAAATGTTACCCACTTCCTTCTTTAGGCTGTACTAGTATGCTTGCATAATGTAACATTGGGTAGAAGTTATGTCTGCCTCAAATGCTACCCACCTTCTTCTTTAGGCTGTACTAGTATGCTTGCATAACGTAACATTGGGTAGGAGTTATGTATGCCTCAAATGTTACCCACTTCCTTCTTTAGGCTGTACTAGTATGCTTGCATAACGTAACATTGGGTAGGAGTTATGTCTACCTCAAATGCTACCCACCTTCTTCTTTAGGCTATACTAGTATGCTTGCATAATGTAATATTGGGTAGGAGTTATGTATGCCTCAAATGCTACCCACTTCCTCCTTTAGGCTGTACTAGTATGCTTGCATAACGTAACATTGGGTAGGAGTTATGTATTCCTCAAATGCTACCCACCTTCTTCTTTAGGCTGTACTAGTATGCTTGCATAATGTAACATTGGGTAGGAGTTATGTCTGCCTCAAATGCTACCCACTTCCTTCTTTAGGCTGTACTAGTATGCTTGCATAACGTAACATTGGGTAGGAGTTATGTATGCCTCAAATGCTACCCACTTCCTTCTTTAGGCTATACTGGTATGCTTGCATAACGTAACATTGGGTAGGAGTTATGTCTGCCTCAAATGCTACCCACTTCCTTCTTTAGGCTGTACTAGTATGCTTGCATAACGTAAGATTGGGTAGGAATTATGTATGCCTCAAATGTTACCCACTTCCTTCTTTAGGCTATACTAGTATGCTTGCATAACGTAACATTGGGTAGGAGTTATGTATGCCTCAAATGCTACCCACTTCCTTCTTTAGGCTGTACTAGTATGCTTGCATAACGTAATATTGGGTAGGACTTATGTATGCCTCAAATGCTACCCACTTCCTCCTTTAGGCTATACTAGTATGCTTGCATAATGTAACATTGGGTAGGAGTTATGTCTGCCTCAAATGCTACCCACCTTCTTCTTTAGGCTGTACTAGTATGCTTGCATAATGTAACATTGGGTAGGAGTTATGTATGCCTCAAATGCTACCCACTTCCTTCTTTAGGCTGTACTAGTATGCTTGCATAACGTAACATTGGGTAGGACTTATGTATGCCTCAAATGCTACCCACCTTCTTCTTTAGGCTATACTAGTAAGCTTGCATAACGTAACATTGGGTAGGAGTTATGTATGCCTCAAATGCTACCCACTTCCTTCTTTAGGCTGTACTAGTATGCTTGCATAACGTAATATTGGGTAGGACTTATGTATGCCTCAAATGCTACCCACTTCCTCCTTTAGGCTGTACTAGTATGCTTGCATAACGTAACATTGGGTAGGAGTTATGTCTGCCTCAAATGTTACCCACTTCCTCCTTTAGGCTATACTAGTATGCTTGCATAACGTAACATTGGGTAGGAGTTATGTATGCCTCAAATGCTACCCACTTCCTCCTTTAGGCTGTACTAGTATGCTTGCATAACGTAACATTGGGTAGGAGTTATGTATGCCTCAAATGCTACCCACTTCCTCCTTTAGGCTATACTAGTATGCTTGCATAACGTAACATTGGGTAGGAGTTATGTCTGCCTCAAATGCTACCCACTTCCTTCTTTAGGCTGTACTAGTATGCTTGCATAACGTAACATTGGGTAGGAGTTATGTCTGCCTCAAATGCTACCCACTTCCTTCTTTAGGCTGTACTAGTATGCTTGCATAATGTAACATTGGGTAGGAGTTATGTATGCCTCAAATGCTACCCACTTCCTTCTTTAGGCTGTACTAGTATGCTTGCATAATGTAACATTGGGTAGGAGTTATGTATGCCTCAAATGCTACCCACTTCCTTCTTTAGGCTATACTAGTATGCTTGCATAACGTAACATTGGGTAGGACTTATGTATGCCTCAAATGCTACCCACTTCCTTCTTTAGGCTGTACTAGTATGCTTGCATAATGTAACATTGGGTAGGACTTATGTATAATAATAATAATAGCTGGTGCTTATAAAGCGCCTTTAACTCAGAAGAATCTCAAAGCGCTGTACAATACAATAAAAATGGAAGAGAAAAAACAAAAATACTTAAAATTCATAAGTTACAAAGTACCGAACATTAAAATTGAAATGCATATTTAAAATGGAATGCAAATTTAAAATGGAAATGCAGATTTAAAATACATTTATGTAGAAATAGGTGTAAAAGAGTAAAAATGATTATGGTATATACAGAATACAAAAATATAGATCTACGGTCATTGTGTAAAAAGAAAAGTCTTAAGTTTGGATTTGAAGACAATTATTGAAGACGCAAGTTTAACATGCAAAGGCAGTTTGTTCCATTCGGTGTGAGCCGCTTCCATGAAAGAACGTCTTCCATAAGAAGTGCGAGAACGACATGTAGGGGGCTTGATAAGGTTTTGCGACGAAGAACGTAAGGACCGCGATGGGGCATATTGTGTAACAAGATCTGATATGTATGATGGTGTCAGTGCGTGAAGCGCTTTGTAGGTGAGTAAATTAATCTTGAAGGCAATCCTCTGACGAATGGTCAACCAATGGAGTCTTCGCAGAATCTCGGAAATACTCGTGCTTTTTTGAGCATGTTACAAGTCGGGCGGCGTATGTTGGACTCGTTGCAATTTCATGATCTCGATATCAGGCAATCCGTATAAAAGGGAATTACACTGATCCAACCTAGAAGTCACATAAGCATGTACTAGTTTCTCGGTAGTGTCATTATCAAGATAGTGTCTGATTCGACCAATGCATCTGATTGCGTGTGTGGCGTTCTTGCAAATGTTGTTAACGTGTTGTGTCATGCACAGCTGCTTGTCAAAAATGACACCGAGATTGCGAGCTGATTGCACAGGTTCCACTACAGTTCCATTCACTTGAATGCCAGCAATATTGCTTGATTTGACATTGCGCGACGTGATATGAAGAATCTCCGTCTTGCTATCGTTCAGTTTAAGTTTATTGCTAATGGACCAAGCTTTTATGTCAACAAGACTTTTTTCCAATTTGGCAATACAAGTGTTTCTATCGGATGGTTTCATAGGGATGTACAACTGCGTGTCGTCAGCGTATGACATACACTGAATTCCGTTTGACTCTATTATATCTTCAATTGGAGCACTGTACATTGTGAACATAACGGGACCAGCGACCGATCCTTGTGGAACGCCATAATGTAGTTGAATCGATCTGATAGGGCTGTGTTTACACTAACAGCTTGTTTGCGATCCTTCAAGTAAGACGTAAACCACTCCAAAGCCCTTCCGTGATTCCAAAACGCTCCTCGAGGCGAGCAATTAACACCTGATGGTCAATGGTGTCGAATGCTGCGGAGAAGTCGAGTAAGATTAAAACAGCTTCATCACCTTTGTCTATCGCCTGCAAAAGGTCGCGTTATACACCCGCAAAAGCGCTGTTTCCGTACTACAGCCTTGCCTATCGCCGACTGCCTATTTGCGTGTAATCCAAACTCTCTCAAGTAGTCCTGAAGTTGTAAGACCGCAATCCGTTCAACAAGCTTAGAGTCAAAACGTAAATTGGAAATTGGTCGATAATTCATCATTACTTCGCAATCAAGAGACTGTTTTTTGATTAGAGGCTTTACACGAGCAACTTTGTAGCTGTTGGGGAACCTACCCGAAGATAGAGACTTATTTACAATCCTTGTAAGAACCGGTAAAAGGTCCTCAAGTAAGAAAAGAAACAATGTCATTGGCAGTGGGTCAAGTATGCAAGACTTTTTTGCTGCTTTCTGCACAACCTCCCGAACCTCATTTTCAGTGACGCTCTTGAAATTCGCAAAAGAACTATTGCAAGTCCGGTGGATGATTTCAGAGAAAACAGGTGGAGAGTCAATGTCCAATGAATGTCGTATCTTAAGAATCTTCTCTTCGAAAAACGCCCCGAACGCATTTGCAAGATGTATTGACGAATTACTCGTTGGTAGAGTTGTAGATGATTGGACATTTGATAATCTATCGATCACTTTAAACAGCTGCCTCTGGTCACAGTTGGTAATAACTGACTGGTGATGTCTCTGTTTGGCACTGTCAAGGAGCCGCTTGTATTCAATACAACTTTGCTGAAAGATCTGTTTGTCTATTACCAAACCAGACTTTTTACATTTCCTCTCAAGTGAACGCTTGTTCCGTTTAGCGATGCGAAGACTGTCATCATACCAAGGTGTGTGGGGACGATTTGTGATTTCCCTGTTTTTTTTGGGAGCATGATGGTCAAGAATCTTACGCAAGACCGTGTTGTACTGGTCTGTAAGCGCATCAAGGTCTTCAGCAGGCGTTTGAAACAATGGCGAATCTAACACATCCTTACGTAAAGCAACGAGGTCAATTCTTTTCAAATTCCGTTGACACAAGATGGTTTTGGTCGCTTCTGGTCGAGCAACATCAAGATCACATCGAACTGCTGAATGGTCTGATGGAAGACCATTAATGATTGTGATCTTTGATACAAAAGGATCAATATCACGACAGATGATCAAATCTAGTGTGTGCTGCTTATTATGAGTACTGCCAGTCACATGTTGTTGAAAACCAACTGACTGAAGAATATCAAGCATACGGCGCCATCACGATCGTTTTCATCATCCACATGAAGATTAAAATCACCAGCGAATAATACTTGACACTGAACAATTGATATTTCTTCCAACAACGTAGTGAACTCATTAAAAATGTTGCACTATTCACTTTATTTCGCTTGGATGGCGGGGTCTGTAAATGGTAATCAGCCTAAAAGGTTGCTGTCTGTTTGACCAGACTGTCATATCCATAAGTTCATATGAAGAGCATGGAGCTGTCTTATTCAGTGAGACATGAAATCCTTTTCGGAGAATAATGCAAATTCCACCTCCAGTACGATTTTTTTCGGGGATTTTGAAAAACATGAAAGTCTGGTAATGTATTGGAAATGTCAGCAAGTGCTCGATTATCACGAAATCCCCAGTCAACCAACTCTCAGTGATCGCAAGAAGGTCCAGTTTATGTTCAATGATTAAGTCAAATATTGACGCTGTTTTTCCAAGGCGTTTCATAGATTTTGCGTTCCATGTGGCGAAACGAACTTTGGGATAAACAGATTTTAGTTTATCAGTAGCACAACGAACTATCGGAACATGAACAAGTTGTCGTTGTCTTGGTAATGTGACGCTACTTTGGAGATTTCGGCAAACTCTATTGTTGATGATTACCTCAATGCGATGGTTCTTTCTACCACCACGGCATCCTCGCTTTATCTTTTTAGCTATGTCGAGTTCTTTCAAGTGTGTCCAGAGACCGTGGTCAATACGTGCACCATTGTGTTTAACAAGCTTTTGTTTGATCTCGAATAGTTCCTTTCTATTGTATATTATACACGGCTCCATTAATGACCAAGAATTCCATAACAAGGTTAAGTACAGTACATGGTTAATACCTGATTCGCGAAACCATATAGCAAGGTTATCAGAGAAAACGTCAAAAAACAGTAGAGAATACATACATGAAACACTTAGAAAGTCCAAAAATCAGTGTTACTGGTGTCAAAAAGTACATTAAGTTCATGCAGTACCTTACAAAAAGCATAACTCAATAATAATTCAGGTGAAAACAGCGAACTTTGTAGAGCTCGATATAACTGCGTGCAGCCAGCTGAGGGCGCAATCATCAAATGTATGCCTCAAATGCTACCCACTTCCTTCTTTAGGCTGTACTAGTATGCTTGCATAATGTAACATTGGGTAGGAGTTATGTCTGCCTCAAATGCTACCCACTTCCTTCTTTAGGCTATACTAGTATGCTTGCATAATGTAACATTGGGTAGGAGTTATGTCTGCCTCAAATGCTACCCACTTCCTTCTTTAGGCTGTACTAGTATGCTTGCATAATGTAACATTGGGTAGGAGTTATGTATGCCTCAAATGCTACCCACTTCCTTCTTTAGGCTGTACTAGTATGCTTGCATAATGTAACATTGGGTAGGAGTTATGTATGCCTCAAATGCTACCCACTTCCTCCTTTAGGCTATACTAGTATGCTTGCATAACGTAACATTGGGTAGGAGTTATGTCTGCCTCAAATGTTATCCACTTCCTTCTTTAGGCTATACTAGTATGCTTGCATAACGTAACATTGGGTAGGACTTATGTATGCCTCAAATGCTACCCACTTCCTTCTTTAGGCTGTACTAGTATGCTTGCATAATGTAACATTGGGTAGGAGTTATGTATGCCTCAAATGCTACCCACTTCCTTCTTTAGGCTGTACTAGTATGCTTGCATAACGTAACATTGGGTAGGAGTTATGTATGCCTCAAATGCTACCCACTTCCTTCTTTAGGCTGTACTAGTATGCTTGCATAACGTAACATTGGGTAGGAGTTATGTATGCCCCAAATGCTACCCACTTCCTTCTTTAGGCTGTACTAGTATGCTTGCATAATGTAACATTGGGTAGGACTTATGTATGCCTCAAATGCTACCCACTTCCTTCTTTAGGCTGTACTAGTATGCTTGCATAACGTAACATTGGGTAGGAGTTATGTCTGCCTCAAATGTTACCCACTTCCTCCTTTAGGCTGTACTAGTATGCTTGCATAACGTAACATTGGGTAGGAGTTATGTATGCCTCAAAATTACCCACTTCCTTCTTTAGGCTGTACTAGTATGCTTGCATAACGTAACATTGGGTAGGAGTTATGTCTCCCTCAAATGCTACCCACTTCCTCCTTTAGGCTGTACTAGTATGCTTGCATAATGTAACATTGGGTAGGAGTTATGTCTGCCTCAAATGCTACCCACTTCCTTCTTTAGGCTGTACTAGTATGCTTGCATAACGTAACATTGGGTAGGAGTTATGTATGCCTCAAATGCTACCCACTTCCTTCTTTAGGCTATGCTAGTATGCTTGCATAACGTAACATTGGGTAGGAGTTATGTATGCCTCAAATGCTACCCACTTCCTTCTTTAGGCTATACTAGTATGCTTGCATAACGTAAGATTGAGTAGGAATTATGTATGCCTCAAATGCTACCCACTTCCTTCTTTAGGCTGTACTAGTATGCTTGCATAACGTAACATTGGGTAGGAGTTATGTATGCCTCAAATGCTACCCACTTCCTTCTTTAGGCTATACTAGTATGCTTGCATAACGTAACATTGGGTAGGAGTTATGTATGCCTCAAATGCTACCCACTTCCTTCTTTAGGCTGTACTAGTATGCTTGCATAATGTAACAATGGGTAGGAGTTATGTCTGCCTCAAATGCTACCCACTTCCTTCTTTAGGCTATACTAGTATGCTTGCATAACGTAACATTGGGTAGGAGTTATGTCTGCCTCAAATGCTACCCAGTTCCTTCTTCAGGCTGTACTAGTATGCTTGCATAATGTAACATTGGGTAGGAGTTATGTCTGCCTCAAATGCTACCCACTTCCTTCTTTAGGCTGTACTAGTATGCTTGCATAATGTAACATTGGGTAGGAGTTATGTATGCCTCAAATGCTACCCACTTCCTTCTTTAGGCTATACTAGTATGCTTGCATAACGTAACATTGGGTAGGAGTTATGTCTGCCTCAAATGCTACCCACTTCCTTCTTTAGGCTGTACTAGTATGCTTGCATAATGTAACATTGGGTAGGAGTTATGTATGCCTCAAATGCTACCCACTTCCTTCTTTAGGCTGTACTAGTATGCTTGCATAATGTAACATTGGGTAGGAGTTATGTATGCCTCAAATGCTACCCACTTCCTTCTTTAGGCTGTACTAGTATGCTTGCATAATGTAACAATGGGTAGAAGTTATGTCTGCCTCAAATGCTACCCACTTCCTTCTTTAGGCTGTACTAGTATGCTTGCATAATGTAACATTGGGTAGGAGTTATGTATGCCTCAAATGCTACCCACTTCCTTCTTTAGGCTATACTAGTATGCTTGCATAACGTAACATTGGGTAGGAGTTATGTATGCCTCAAATGCTACCCACCTTCTTCTTTAGGCTGTACTAGTATGCTTGCATAACGTAACATTGGGTAGGAGTTATGTCTGCCTCAAATGCTACCCAGTTCCTTCTTCAGGCTGTACTAGTATGCTTGCATAATGTAACATTGGGTAGGAGTTATGTCTGCCTCAAATGCAACCCACTTCCTTCTTTAGGCTGTACTAGTATGCTTGCATAATGTAACATTGGGTAGGAGTTATGTATGCCTCAAATGCTATCCACTTCCTTCTTGAGGCTGTACTAGTATGCTTGCATAATGTAACATTGGGTAGGACTTATGTATGCCTCAAATGCTACCCACTTCCTTCTTTAGGCTGTACTAGTATGCTTGCATAATGTAACATTGGGTAGGACTTATGTATGCCTCAAATGCTACCCACTTCCTTCTTTAGGCTGTACTAGTATGCTTGCATAACGTAACATTGGGTAGGAGTTATGTTTGCCTCAAATGCTACCCACTTCCTTCTTTAGGCTATACTAGTATGCTTGCATAATGTAACATTGGGTAGGAGTTATGTCTGCCTCAAATGCTACCCACTTCCTCCTTTAGGCTATACTAGTATGCTTGCATAACGTAACATTGGGTAGGAGTTATGTCTGCCTCAAATGCTACCCACTTCCTTCTTTAGGCTGTACTAGTATGCTTGCATAATGTAACATTGGGTAGGAGTTATGTATGCCTCAAATGCTACCCACTTCCTTCTTTAGGCTATACTAGTATGCTTGCATAATGTAACATTGGGTAGGAGTTATGTCTGCCTCAAATGCTACCCACTTCCTTCTTTAGGCTGTACTAGTATGCTTGCATAATGTAACATTGGGTAGGAGTTATGTCTGCCTCAAATGCTACCCACTTCCTTCTTTAGGCTATACTAGTATGCTTGCATAATGTAACATTGGGTAGGAGTTATGTATGCCTCAAATGCTACCCACTTCCTCCTTTAGGCTATACTAGTATGCTTGCATAACGTAACATTGGGTAGGAGTTATGTCTGCCTCAAATGCTACCCACTTCCTTATTTAGACTATACTAGTATGCTTGCATAACGTAACATTGGGTAGGACTTATGTATGCCTCAAATGCTACCCACTTCCTTCTTTAGGCTATACTAGTATGCTTGCATAACGTAACATTGGGTAGGAGTTATGTATGCCTCAAATGCTACCCACTTCCTTCTTTAGGCTGTACTAGTATGCTTGCATAATGTAACATTGGGTAGGAGTTATGTATGCCTCAAATGCTACCCACTTCCTTCTTTAGGCTGTACTAGTATGCTTGCATAACGTAACATTAGGTAGGAATTATGTATGCCTCAAATGTTACCCACTTCCTCCTTTAGGCTGTACTAGTATGCTTGCATAACGTAACATTGGGTAGGAGTTATGTATGCCTCAAATGCTACCCACTTCCTTCTTTAGGCTGTACTAGTATGCTTGCATAACGTAACATTGGGTAGGAGTTATGTATGCCTCAAATGCTACCCACTTTCTTCTTTAGGCTATACTAGTATGCTTGCATAACGTAACATTGGGTAGGAGTTATGTCTGCCTCAAATGCTACCCACTTCCTTCTTTAGGCTGTACTAGTATGCTTGCATGATGTAACATTGGGTAGGAGTTATGTATGCCTCAAATGCTACCCACTTTCTTCTTTAGGCTATACTAGTATGCTTGCATAACGTAACATTGGGTAGGAGTTATGTATGCCTCAAATGCTACCCACTTCCTTCTTTAGGCTATACTAGTATGCTTGCATAACGTAACTTACTTTGGAGCTGTTAAAGGCCCTGTAAATGAAGTATTAGCGTATCATCATAACCCAGTTGGAAAAGTGATGCGGGCAGGTGTTTTTTTCCAAACCAATTCATTTTAGTGAATTGCAGCGTTCCAGATCAGGTCCAACACATCAGGTGAAATATATATTGAAAACCATGGGAAAGATTCATTGGTATTTCGATAGAAAGTAGAAAGAAACGGAAGTACGGGCGCTGATTGACTGATCCGAGAGGAAAATATGTTTTTTATTTTTTAGATAAAAAATGAAAATAAAAAGTCTGGGATTTCCTCAAAACTGATGCGCACGAGGGTGATGAGCTAACAGTTTTTATATTATTTATGGGGATTTATTTGGGATTTGACTAGGAAACAGACCTGTGGTATTTCATACTTCTTTTGTAAGGACAGCCATGTAATGATGTAGAGGGTAGATCTACAGAATATTTGTTTTATATTATCGTCTTTTATTTTCACTCCTGCAGAAAGAGGCAGCAAATGCTACAGAAATTGACCTAAATGAGGTCACTTCTTACTTCCAGTCAATGTTAGCCTCCTATGATTTCATGAGTACGCAGTTCCACTCTCCGTACAATTCATTTGAATGTGAAGATGGCACCTTAGTAGTCATCAAACAGGTACAGTACTTAGTTAGTTTGACCAAAAAGTTGGTATCATTTAAAATTTCATTTCAAATCATTCATGGTCGATTGATTTCGAAACAAGATACCCTTTAGTTGCTCCTGTTAGTCCTATGTACAATATTGCACTAGAAATAGAAATAAATTATATCAGCACCACTCGTGTTCCTCCATGGTGAATGATTGGTTTAGTGGTCAACACCAAGCACCTTTCCTCTCGATCACAGCTTTCTGACCTCTTGTTCTTGAATTTGTCTCATTCTCCCCCTGTTTCCTTTCCTTCCTACCTCTAGAATGATCTGACCTCTCAGGCACAATTTGACCTTCGTTGTCGTGGTGCCGTTAAGCCCTCATCAAACAAACAAACATTTGTGAAAGAGGACATAGGAATATTTAGAATGGTGTGGAAAGCTTATAATAAACTGCTGCAGTTATCAGAGAAATCACAATCACCCGTAAATTTGAATCTCAGGCTCAATAAGGCTTTGTTTCAAAATTTAAGAATGTTCTACTCAAAATACAATTCCAACTTATAGCTCATTCTTAAAGGAAAATGTTCATGATACAATGTGGTTGTCTTTTTTAACTGAAGTATACTTTTATAATTTATAATATTTACAAATTGTTTTTTTACATACGTATTTTTTTGAAATAGTTTGGGGAGAATGTGCTCATCATGATTAATGGGGACAGAAGTGAATCTGAGGATTTTATGTTGCACAAGATCTGGGTCCTGAACCGGATTCTGGCATTTCTGTTTGGCATCATAAGTGACGGGTAAGTCAGAATAGATTTTGTTTCATCAGTCGTTATATGCACAAGAATATTTCATATGCATTGAGGTATATGATCACATCTTCCCAAATTATACATGAAATAGATTCTGTAGAACAAAGAAACTCTTTGGCACTCTCAAGGATCCACAGGCAAGACAGCTGATAGTACTGGAATCAGAGCTGGAATCAACATCTGGAGGGGTGAAGGAAGAAGGGAACTGTTAAGCAATGAAATTTAAGATAAAAACCCTTACAAGAAAAAGTCAGGCGCATTTAGTAGACCATTTTGACTGAGAGGTGTAAAATATCAAATTTACAGATGGCCTCCACTTAACATATATCATATTTGAAAAAAAAAACTTCCTCCCTGAGAGCATGTCACCTTCCTGGCTGCATGCCTTATTCCCATTTAGGAGGTAAATTTGAGAAATCGTTAACACCAAAATAAAAATATTTGGTGAAACTGAAGGAAAAACTTAAAATTACTGGAATTTTTTTAAAGAATTGAAGAAGAAAAAAAAAAACCAGAAAATTGACACAGAACCTGAAGGAAATTTTCCAAAGTGGACAAAAAATCACGAAATTGAAGGAATTTTTTCAGAAAATTGAAAACGTTTAAAAAAACAAACAAAGAATAGTTGCTCAAAAACAATGGAAATTTTCCTGATTTAAGGAAATATTCTCTAATCTAAGGAAATTTTCTCTAATTTAAGGCAATTTTCCCTAATTTAAGGAAATTTTCTAAAGGAAACTGATGCCTGAGAGGATTTTATCTTGGTTGTATGTTTTCTTTCTGGTTTCCGGGGATGTCAAATTTGGACATTTTTAACATAAAATTGAAAATAAATTGGTAAAATTGACAAAAAAATGTTTAAATTGTTGGAAATTTTTGAAGAATTTTGCAACATTTCCTAAAAATAGAAGGAAATGTCCCAAAATTTAAGGAATTTTACTAAAAAGTGAAAGAAAAGTGAAGAAAATGACCTGAAAATGAAGAAAATTTTCCGAATATGAGGGAAATTTTTTGAGAAAACTAATACCTGAGAGGATTTCTCCTCAGTTGTATGCTTTTTTTCCCGGTTGGGAGGTCAAATTGTGTTCAATTAAATTATTGCGATAAAGTGGGTAACTTTGAAGGGAATTTTGGTAAAATCATTAAAAAAATTGGTATAATTTGGCAACATTTCCCGAAAATTGCAGGAGATTTTATGATAAACAGCAACATTTAATGGAAAATAAAGTGATTTGTGCACATCTTAGCCTTGGGACAGTAGGAGCCATTTTGGTTTAAAGAACACCACTTGCACATTTATGAGTGAGTTACGGCATTGTTTATATACCACGATTTTGATGCAAGAGAAACCTAAATATTCTTGTGTCCGTTTATCGCAGTATCACATGTAGATTAAGTAAAAATGGTCAACTAATAATCACAATCAGCTCATCAATTGGCAACTTGGCTCCAAACGGTTTTGTTTCATATTCTAAAATTTAAGTTTTACCGACCTGATATCAGATTTACGGACTAATCTAAATAAATTCCGACAAGTTTCAAACCACCCCCTCCCCCCTGGTATTTATGCCCCTGGAAGGTCTATGGATGTGTTTTCATCATCAGTCAACTGTCTGCACCAGCAAGGTGGGCTGTCTGGCTTGGGGATAGCTGTCTGCACCAGCAAGGTGGGCTGTCTGGCTGGGGGATAGCTGTCTGCACCAGCAAGGTGGGCTGTCTGGCTTGGGGATAGCTGTCTGCACCAGCAAGGTGGGCTGTGTGGCTTGGGGATAGCTGTCTGCACCAGCAAGGTGGGATGTCTGGCTTGGGGATAGCTGTCTGCACCAGCAAGGTGGGCTGTCTGGCTTGGGGATAGCTGTCTGCACCAGCAAGGTGGGCTGTCTGGCTTGGGGATAGCTGTCTGCACCAGCAAGGTGGGCTGTCTGGCTTGGGGATAGCTGTCTGCACCAGCAAGGTGGGCTGTCTGGCTTGGGGATAGCTGTCTGCACCAGCAAGGTGGGCTGTCTGGCTTGGGGATAGCTGTCTGCACCAGCAAGGTGGGCTGTCTGGCTTGGGGATAGCTGTCTGCACCAGCAAGGTGGGCTGTCTGGCTTGGGGATAGCTGTCTGCACCAGCAAGGTGGGCTGTCTGGCTTGGGGATAGCTGTCTGCACCAGCAAGGTGGGCTGTCTGGCTTGGGGATAGCTGTCTGCACCAGCAAGGTGGGCTGTCTGGCTTGGGGATAGCTGTCTGCACCAGCAAGGTGGGCTGTCTGGCTTGGGGATAGCTGTCTGCACCAGCAAGGTGGGCTGTCTGGCTTGGGGATAGCTGTCTGCACCAGCAAGGTGGGCTGTCTGGCTTGGGGTAGGTGGGCTGTCTGGCATGGGGATAGCTGTCTGCACCAGCAAGGTAGGCTGTCTGGCTTGGGGATAGCTGTT
Source organism: Chiridota heheva (assembly GCA_020152595.1). Taxonomy (NCBI): domain Eukaryota; kingdom Metazoa; phylum Echinodermata; class Holothuroidea; order Apodida; family Chiridotidae; genus Chiridota; species Chiridota heheva. Next base: position 799,682 of record JAIGNY010000356.1, on the reverse strand, counting down.
TGCACCAGCAAGGTGGGCTGTCTGGCTTGGGGATAGCTGGCCACTATCATCTCCAAGTAAGTGTCGGATATTCCTCAGGTAGACTGTGCGAGGAGGAAGTATAAACATTTGGTACAACAGGGAGTAACTCTTTTAGTTCCCGAGAGTTATGTATGGTTGATCTTATTTGAGAAACTTTCATTATGTACTTCTAAATTTGTGATGTATTTCTTTAGGCTTGTTGTGTGCAGTGCATTGTTACATGTGTGTAGTGTACTTGTAAAAAGCAGACGCACAGTGAAACAAACTAAAAATATTTGTATTCACAAAAGTTTGCCCTTTTATTCTCATTTAAGCCAAACTATTTGTAATCTTCTATGCTGAATTAAGCTGAAAGGTAAGGAACAGGTGTACATAGAAATATTTATATCAAAATTTCTGTATATACTAGGTATAAATCATTATTCGCATATACACAACTCTTCAATTCGAATTTGGTTTTATCTTGGAGCCTGTGGGAACTTGGATTTGAACATAAAGGAACAGAAATATTGTAAGGTGCACATTACTGCGCATTAATCGAAAGTGTATTTTGTGCATGGAATACCACTTCAAACTATTACGTGTACTCATGAATATTAATGAATCATATTGGATTATTCAACTTTTTCCTAGGGTAATTGCTGATCTCAGTTAATTTTGGTGGTAAATTCTGCTTCAAATTTTTTACTTCTAAAGGAAGTATTGCATCCCATCTTTTATTATTGGCTACTAAATTTCAAATATGAAATGTTTGCATGAGCAGGGATAATGAACTTACAGCTTTCTCTACCGCCTCTTGTCGCGGGATATTGGACGGTTGAGCTTCCCTGCAGACTCACCTAATGGCTTGTCCGCTAAAGTCTCTCAACCGTAGACTGTAGAAGGGTTGATTTTTAACCAATTTTGACGAAATGTTTTGGTATTTTCTTGGTTTATAGCTGAATTTCTTCCAATGAAGCTCAAGTTGTTGCCTGTGCTGTTAACCCATTTTGGCAGTGTATTAAACCTACTATATCTCTGTTCTTCTGTTAACCCATTTTGGCAGTGTATTAAACCTACTATATGTTTGTTCTTCTGTTAACCCATTTTGGCAGTGTATTAAACCTACTATATGTTTGTTCTTCTGTCAACCCATTTTGGCAGTGTATTAAACCTACTATATCTCTGTTCTTCAGACTGATTGTCACAAATAGAGATGACAAATCGGAGATTTGGGATACCATTACCCGTCTGATGAGTTCATGGTGCAGACTGTATAGGAGTGAGCAGAGTTTCATGCTTGAGGTTAGTAAAAATTGTAAAGATAGATTTATATAGTGCTTTTTGCAAAGGCTTCCAAGTACTAGAACAAGTTCACAATATTAGTGCATAAAGTCAAATTAGTTGATGAATAAATGAGTTTTTAAAAGACGTTTGAAAGAATGAAAAGATGGTGCGTTGCGAATTGAAGAAGGTAAATTGTTACAGAAAGAAGTTGCAGCAGAGATGAAGGCCCTTTCACCATATAATTTTGTGTTCGAATGATGACTGGCAGCCAGAAGACATTTTGAAGAGGAGCGTAGCTGACGTTGAGGATGGTATTGGGGAATTACCTGCGTAACCCTTCCTTATTCTTCCACGTGGCGATATTATCGTCATTTTGGGTGCTCCATCTTCAACCCCGCCTCCCATGCGCGTTTTCAAAAATGTGCTGGTAGAGTAAGTGTTAAACAATTAATCCATGACAAGTGTGCCAACTCAAAAATACATGCAGCATGGTCCCAGTGGGCGGCACACTGGGTCACTGAAGCGGTACGAGCTTGACTGCTGCTCGGAAGACAGGGGACCCTTCAATAATCAGCCTGTGCTTAACCCTTACTCTAGGGTGGCATTATTATCTCCGTTTTGGGTGCCCCATCTTCGAACCCGCCTCCCAAGCGTGTTTTCAAAATAATGCTGGTAGAGTAAGGGTTGATATATCCAGAAGCAAGAGTGTTGAGAATTATAAGTAAGGAGGAGCAGATTGTACATTGATACCTGTAGTTGGATTAAGGCAGAAATGTTGTCTATGTTTTTCGGGTACGTTTTTAAGTAATCTTTTTGTTTTACAAGCCACTGCTTAAGATGTTGCCATATGGACCCAATTTGTATCTTTTCTTTTCTTGCAGGCAGTCGAGAGGTTGCAGGTCAATCAGATGTTAAATGGTCTTTGTATCAGTCTGCTGGAGTCAATGGGAAACAAAAGGCCAGTCCACTCCATGCTGCTGGTCAAGGGAAAACTCTTAACACTTTTTTCCAGGTAATGCAGATGTTCTCATATTTTGATGTTTTCATTTCTAATATTTTAGATCAAAAATTAAGAAAAGATAATACAAAATTTGTCTTATCTCATTGCTTTTGTCTTGCCTGTAAAGTAGTATGAATAGATATATGGATTGTGTTATTGTCTTGCCTGTGAAGTAGTATGAATAGATATTGTTGTGCCTTTGCCTGTGAAGTAGTATGAATAGATATGGATTGTGTTATTGTCTTGCCTGTGAAGTAGTATGAATAGATATGGATTGTGTTATTGTCTTGCCTGTGAAGTAGTATGAATAGATATGGATTGTGTTATTGTCTTGCCTGTGAAGTAGTATGAATAGATTGTGTTATTGTGGATTGTATGAATAGACATATTGTCTTGCCTGTGAAGTAGTATGAATAGATATGGATTGTGTTATTGTCTTGCCTGTGAAGTAGTATGAATAGACATATGGATTGTGTTATTGTCTTGCCTGTGAAGTAGTATGAATAGATATGGATTGTGTTATTGTCTTGCCTGTGAAGTAGTATGAATAGACATATGGATTGTGTTATTGTCTTGCCTGTGAAGTAGTATGAATAGACATATGGATTGTGTTATTGTCTTGCCTGTGAAGTAGTATGAATAGACATATGGATTGTGTTATTGTCTTGCCTGTGAAGTAGTATGAATAGACATATGGATTGTGTTATTGTCTTGCCTGTGAAGTAGTATGAATAGACATATGGATTGTGTTATTGTCTTGCCTGTGAAGTAGTATAGATGAATAGATATGGATTGTGTTATTGTCTTGCCTGTGAAGTAGTATGAATAGATATATGGATTGTGTTATTGTCTTGCCTGTGAAGTAGTATGAATAGATATGGATTGTGTTATTGTCTTGCTTGCTGTGAAGTAGTATGAATAGATATGGATTGTGTTATTGTCTTGCCTGTGAAGTAGTATGAATAGATATATGGATTGTGTTATTGTCTTGCCTGTGAAGTAGTATGAATAGATATATGGATTGTGTTATTGTCTTGCCTGTGAAGTAGTATGAATAGACATATGGATTGTGTTATTGTCTTGCCTGTGAAGTAGTATGAATAGACATATGGATTGTGTTATTGTCTTGCCTGTGAAGTAGTATGAATAGACATATGGATTGTGTTATTGTCTTGCCTGTGAAGTAGTATGAATAGACATATGGATTGTGTTATTGTCTTGCCTGTGAAGTAGTATGAATAGACATATGGATTGTGTTATTGTCTTGCCTGTGAAGTAGTATGAATAGACATATGGATTGTGTTATTGTCTTGCCTGTGAAGTAGTATGAATAGATATATGGATTGTGTTATTGTCTTGCCTGTGAAGTAGTATGAATAGATATATGGATTGTGTTATTGTCTTGCCTGTGAAGTAGTATGAATAGATATGGATTGTGTTATTGTCTTGCCTGTGAAGTAGTATGAATAGATATGGATTGTGTTATTGTCTTGCCTGTGAAGTAGTATGAATAGATATAGTATGGATTGTGTTATTGTCTTGCCTGTGAAGTAGTATGAATAGATATGGATTGTGTTATTGTCTTGCCTGTGAAGTAGTATGAATAGATATGGATTGTGTTATTGTCTTGCCTGTGAAGTAGTATGAATAGACATATGGATTGTGTTATTGTCTTGCCTGTGAAGTAGTATGAATAGATATGGATTGTGTTATTGTCTTGCCTGTGAAGTAGTATGAATAGATATGGATTGTGTTATTGTCTTGCCTGTGAAGTAGTATGAATAGATATGGATTGTGTTATTGTCTTGCCTGTGAAGTAGTATGAATAGACATATGGATTGTGTTATTGTCTTGCCTGTGAAGTAGTATGAATAGATATGGATTGTGTTATTGTCTTGCCTGTGAAGTAGTATGAATAGATATGGATTGTGTTATTGTCTTGCCTGTGAAGTAGTATGAATAGATATGAATTATATGGATTGTGTTATTGTCTTGCCTGTGAAGTAGTATGAATAGATATGGATTGTGTTATTGTCTTGCCTGAATGAAGTGTGTATGAATAGATATGGATTGTGTTATTGTCTTGCCTGTGAAGTAGTATGAATAGATATGGATTGTGTTATTGTCTTGCCTGTGAAGTAGTATGAATAGATATGGATTGTGTTATTGTCTTGCCTGTGAAGTAGTATGAATAGATATGGATTGTGTTATTGTCTTGCCTGTGAAGTAGTATGAATAGATATGGATTGTGTTATTGTCTTGCCTGTGAAGTAGTATGAATAGATATGGATTGTGTTATTGTCTTGCCTGTGAAGTAGTATGAATAGATATGGATTGTGTTATTGTCTTGCCTGTGAAGTAGTATGAATAGACATATGGATTGTGTTATTGTCTTGCCTGTGAAGTAGTATGAATAGACATATGGATTGTGTTATTGTCTTGCCTGTGAAGTAGTATGAATAGATATATGGATTGTGTTATTGTCTTGCCTGTGAAGTAGTATGAATAGATATATGGATTGTGTTATTGTCTTGCCTGTGAAGTAGTATGAATAGATATATGGATTGGATTGTGTATTGTCTTGCCTGTGAAGTAGTATGAATAGATATATGGATTGTGTTATTGTCTTGCCTGTGAAGTATGAATAGATATATGGATTGTGTTATTGTCTTGCCTGTGAAGTAGTATGAATAGACATATGGATTGTGTTATTGTCTTGCCTGTGAAGTAGTATGAATAGACATATGGATTGTGTTATTGTCTTGCCTGTGAAGTAGTATGAATAGACATATGGATTGTGTTATTGTCTTGCCTGTGAAGTAGTATGAATAGACATATGGATTGTGTTATTGTCTTGCCTGTGAAGTAGTAGATGAATAGATATATGGATTGTGTTATTGTCTTGCCTGTGAAGTAGTATGAATAGATATATATGGATTGTGTTATTGTCTTGCCTGTGAAGTAGTATGAATAGATATGGATTGTGTTATTGTGTTATTGTCTTGCCTGTGAAGTAGTATGAATAGATATATGGATTGTGTTATTGTCTTGCCTGTGAAGTAGTATGAATAGACATATGGATTGTGTTATTGTCTTGCCTGTGAAGTAGTATGAATAGACATATGGATTGTGTTATTGTCTTGCCTGTGAAGTAGTATGAATAGATATATATGGATTGTGTTATTGTCTTGCCTGTGAAGTAGTATGAATAGATATGGATTGTGTTATTGTCTTGCCTGTGAAGTAGTATGAATAGATATGGATTGTGTTATTGTCTTGCCTGTGAAGTAGTATGAATAGATATGGATTGTGTTATTGTCTTGCCTGTGAAGTGAATAGACATATGGATTGTGTTATTGTCTTGCCTGTGAAGTAGTATGAATAGATATGGATTGTGTTATTGTCTTGCCTGTGAATGAATAGTATGAATAGATATGAATAGGGATTGTGTTATTGTCTTGCCTGTGAAGTAGTATGAATAGAAATATGGATTGTGTTATTGTCTTGCCTGTGAAGTAGTATGAATAGATATGGATTGTGTTATTGTCTTGCCTGTGAAGTAGTATGAATAGAAATATGGATTGTGTTATTGTCTTGCCTGTGAAGTAGTATGAATAGATATGGATTGTGTTATTGTCTTGCCTGTGAAGTTATGAATGACATCTTGCCTGTGAAGTAGTATGAATAGACATATGGATTGTGTTATTGTCTTGCCTGTGAAGTAGTATGAATAGACATATGGATTGTGTTATTGTCTTGCCTGTGAAGTAGTATGAATAGATATGGATTGTGTTTATTGTCTTGCCTGTGAAGTATGAATAGACATATGGATTGTGTTATTGTCTTGCCTGTGAAGTAGTATGAATAGATATGGATTGTGTTATTGTCTTGCCTGTGAAGTAGATAGAATAGGATATGGATTGTCTTGCCTGTGAAGTAGTATGAATAGATATGGATTGTGTTATTGTCTTGCCTGTGAAGTAGTATGAATAGATATATGGATTGTGTTATTGTCTTGCCTGTGAAGTAGTATGAATAGATATGGATTGTGTTATTGTCTTGCCTGTGAAGTAGTATGAATAGATATATGGATTGTGTTATTGTCTTGCCTGTGAAGTAGTATGAATAGATATATGGATTGTGTTATTGTCTTGCCTGTGAAGTAGTATGAATAGATATGGATTGTGTTATTGTCTTGCCTGTGAAGTAGTATGAATAGACATATGGATTGTGTTATTGTCTTGCCTGTGAAGTAGTATGAATAGACATATGGATTGTGTTATTGTCTTGCCTGTGAAGTAGTATGAATAGACATATGGATTGTGTTATTGTCTTGCCTGTGAAGTAGTATGAGGATTGTGTTATTGTCTTGCCTGTGATAGTATGAATAGATATATGGATTGTGTATTGTCTTGCCTGTGAAGTAGTATGAATAGATATATGGATTGTGTTATTGTCTTGCCTGTGAAGTAGTATGAATAGATATGGATTGTGTTATTGTCTTGCCTGTGAAGTAGTATGAATAGATATGGATTGTGTTATTGGATTGTGAAATTATTGTCTTGCCTGTGAAGTAGTATGAATAGATATATGGATTGTGTTATTGTCTTGCCTGTGAAGTAGTATGAATAGATATATGGATTGTGTTATTGTCTTGCCTGTGAAGTAGTATGAATAGATATGGATTGTGTTATTGTCTTGCCTGTGAAGTAGTATGAATAGATATGGATTGTGTTATTGTCTTGCCTGTGAAGTAGTATGAATAGATATGGATTGTGTTATTGTCTTGCCTGTGAAGTAGTATGAATAGACATATGGATTGTGTTATTGTCTTGCCTGTGAAGTAGTATGAATAGATATGGATTGTGTTATTGTCTTGCCTGTGAAGTAGTATGAATAGACATATGGATTGTGTTATTGTCTTGCCTGTGAAGTAGTATGAATAGAAATATGGATTGTGTTATTGTCTTGCCTGTGAAGTAGTATGAATAGATATATGGATTGTGTTATTGTCTTGCCTGTGAAGTAGTATGAATAGATATGGATTGTGTTATTGTCTTGCCTGTGAAGTAGTATGAATAGATATGGATTGTGTTATTGTCTTGCCTGTGAAGTAGTATGAATAGATATGGATTGTGTTATTGTCTTGCCTGTGAAGTAGTATGAATAGATATGGATTGTGTGTATTGTCTTGCCTGTGAAGTAGTATGAATAGATATGGATTGTGTTATTGTCTTGCCTGTGAAGTAGTATGAATAGATATGATATGGATTGTGTTATTGTCTTGCCTGTGAAGTAGTATGAATAGATATGGATTATGTAGATATGGATTGTCTTGCCTGTGAAGTAGTATGAATAGATATATGGATTGTGTTATTGTCTTGCCTGTGAAGTAGTATGAATAGATATGGATTGTGTTATTGTCTTGCCTGTGAAGTAGTATGAATAGACATATGGATTGTGTTATTGTCTTGCCTGTGAAGTAGTATGAATAGATATATGGATTGTGTTATTGTCTTGCCTGTGAAGTAGTATGAATAGATATGGATTGTGTTATTGTCTTGCCTGTGAAGTAGTATGAATAGATATGGATTGTGTTATTGTCTTGCCTGCCTGTGAAGTAGTATGAATAGATATGGATTGTGTTATTGTCTTGCCTGTGAAGTAGTATGAATAGATATGGATTGTGTTATTGTCTTGCCTGTGAAGTAGTATGAATAGATATGGATTGTGTTATTGTCTTGCCTGTGAAGTAGTATGAATAGATATGGATTGTGTTATTGTCTTGCCTGTGAAGTAGTATGAATAGATATGGATTGTGCCTTATTGTCTTGCCTGTGAAGTAGTATGAATAGATATATGGATTGTGTTATTGTCTTGCCTGTGAAGTAGTATGAATAGATATGGATTGTGTTATTGTCTTGCCTGTGAAGTAGTATGAATAGATGAATAGATATGGATTGTGTTATTGTCTTGCCTGTGAAGTAGTATGAATAGATATGGATTGTGTTATTGTCTTGCCTGTGAAGTAGTATGAATAGATATATGGATTGTGTTATTGTCTTGCCTGTGAAGTTATGAATAGATATATGGATTGTGTTATTGTCTTGCCTGTGAAGTAGTATGAATAGATATATGGATTGTGTTATTGTCTTGCCTGTGAAGTAGTATGAATAGATATGGATTGTGTTATTGTCTTGCCTGTGAAGTAGTATGAATAGATATGGATATGGATTGTTTATTGTCTTGCCTGTGAAGTAGTATGAATAGATATGGATTGTGTTATTGTCTTGCCTGTGAAGTAGTATGAATAGATATGGATTGTGTTATTGTCTTGCCTGTGAAGTAGTATGAATAGACATATGGATTGTGTTATTGTCTTGCCTGTGAAGTAGTATGAATTGTCTTGCCTGTGAGTATGAATAGATATGGATTGTGTTATTGTCTTGCCTGTGAAGTAGTATGAATAGATATGGATTGTGTTATTGTCTTGCCTGTGAAGTAGTATGAATAGATATGGATTGTGTTATTGTCTTGCCTGTGAAGTAGTATGAATAGATATATGGATTGTGTTATTGTCTTGCCTGTGAAGTAGTATGAATAGATATGGATTGTGTTATTGTCTTGCCTGTGAAGTAGTATGAATAGATATGGATTGTGTTATTGTCTTGCCTGTGAAGTAGTATGAATAGATATGGATTGTGTTATTGTCTTGCCTGTGAAGTAGTATGAATAGACATATGGATTGTGTTATTGTCTTGCCTGTAAAGTAGTATGAATAGATATGGATTGTGTTATTGTCTTGCCTGTGAAGTAGTATGAATAGATATGGATTGTGTTATTGTCTTGCCTGTGAAGTAGTATGAATAGATATGGATTGTGTTATTGTCTTGCCTGTAAAGTAGTATGAATAGATATGGATTGTGTTATTGTCTTGCCTGTGAAGTAGTATGAATAGATATATGGATTGTGTTATGGTCGTCTGGGTCCACAAATGTGTAACCTGAGCTCATAACTTAAATTATGAATGATGTATATTCATGTATTACTTGGCACAGGGGTAGAGGGCATTGGTACTGTTCAAATAAGCATGACTAGGGGATGTGTGTGCATACTAATTACCTTATTTGCATAACAATAGAAATATTTGTGTCTATGATATCTCTTAATTTAAGGTGGGTGTGGTGATTAACTTACACAAATGATCATATATGTGAAGAGCATTGTTGACACTTAATGGTGAGGTGTATGTAGTATGCGCATCATGATTAGTTTATTTGCATAACAATAGACTTCTGTACAGAATGTTAGATGTCTGCTCATTACCAAGTTAGGAATGCTGTACATGTGAATTAGCAAATTTAATTAGCACAGGTATTGAAGGCTTTGATCTTATGGATGAATACTTGGAGTTGTGTGTTTATTTAAGTTAGCACATCTGCATAACAATTAAAATAATTGTTTATATATTTGTATATATATATATATATATATATGTATTATATATCTTTTAGTCCTGAGGATGTGGTGAGATTATACTAAGGTAAATTAAATAAAGTGGTGTGTTCATATTAATTTTGTGATGTGCATAACAATAAAATATTGTGGAACTTTAGTCTAATCTCTTTTATTAGTAAAAACATACACTATTAGTAACAGTAACATGAGAAAATCAGAAATATATGCCAGGCAAGACTATAACTTGCAAATTTATATTTTTTGGTTAAGCATTGCATTATTTGAGCATTGAAGCATGTGTGTGTAGTCAGTAATTGTTGGTACTATAGGAAGGGTCTACAATCGTTATACCACCATTCTGTATTTAAATAATATTATTGAATATGCTTAAGCTTACCAACAGATTTGCAACTAACAGAAATAATTAATATCACAATTTCCATAATAAGTGTAAAATCAGCTTACCAACAGATTTGCAACTAACAGAAATGATTAATATCACAATTTCCATAATAAGTGTAAAATCAGCTTACTAACAGATTTGCAACTAACAGAAATGATTAATATCACAATTTCCATAATAAGTGTAAAATCAGCTTACTAACAGATTTGCAACTAACAGAAATGATTAATATCACAATTTCCATAATAAGTGTAAAATCAGCTTACCAACAGATTTGCAACTAACAGAAATGATTAATATCACAATTTCCATAATAAGTGTAAAATCAGCTTACCAACAGATTTGCAACTAACAGAAATGATTAATATCACAATTTCCATAATAAGTGTAAAATCAGCTTACTAACAGATTTGCAACTAACAGAAATAATTAATATCACAATTTCCGTAATAAATCAGCTAACATGTGATTGCTACATATATTACATAACATGTAGTAATACCATTGATTGTTTTCCATGGATGTGTAGAACACTTTATATTGGTTGAAAGAGAATTGAGTATTACTGAGTGGATAACATTGTGGGGTCAGCTCTGAGTGGATAACATTGTGGGGTCAGCACTGAGTGGATAACATTGTGGGGTCAGCGCTGAGTGGATAACATTGTGGGGTCAGCACTGAGTAGATAACATTGTGGGGTCAGCGCTGAGTGGATAACATTGTGGGGTCAGCGCTGAGTGGATAACATTGTGGGGTCAGCGCTGAGTGGATAACATTGTGGGGTCAGCACTGAGTGGATAACATTGTGGGGTCAGCGCTGAGTGGATAACATTGTGGGGTCAGCACTGAGTGGATAACATTGTGGGGTCAGCGCTGAGTGGATAACATTGTGGGGTCAGCGCTGAGTGGATAACATTGTGGGGTCAGCTCTGAGTGGATAACATTGTGGGGTCAGCGCTGAGTGGATAACATTGTGGGGTCAGCACTGAGTGGATAACATTGTGGGGTCAGCACTGAGTGGATAACATTGTGGGGTCAGCACTGAGTGGATAACATTGTGGGGTCAGCACTGAATGGATAACATTGTGGGGTCAGCGCTGAGTGGATAACATTGTGGGGTCAGCGCTGAGTGGATAACATTGTGGGGTCAGCGCTGAGTGGATAACATTGTGGGGTCAGCGCTGAGTGGATAACATTGTGGGGTCAGCGCTGAGTGGATAACATTGTGGGGTCAGCGCTAAGTAGATAACATTGTGGGGTTAGCGCTGAGTGGATAACATTGTGGAGTCAGCGCTGAGTGAATAACATTGTGGGGTCAGCGCTGAGTGAATAAGATTGTGGGGTCAGCACTGAGTGGATAACATTGTGGGGTCAGCACTGAGTAAAAGCCAAGCTTACAAATTTTCTCATTTTGCAAAAAGATAGTTTCATATTTTTCTGACATTTCTGCCGATATGGATTCATGTATTATGTTTAGAGAACAATCGTGAGTACATCATTCATGGTAATTTCCAGAAAATTGGTGGATAAACATTTGGTTATTTGTTGTGAACTTTGAGTAGTTGATATAGCCATTTACTAGTTGATTTAGCCGTTTACTAGATGATTTAGCCGTTTACTAGTTGATTTAGCCATTTACTAATTGATTTAGCCGTTTACTAGTTGATTTAGCCGTTTACTAGTTGTGCGAGTTGACACTTTCTTTTGGACCTTTAACCAAAGTTTCATCCATTTTGATGGTATGACACTGTATTTGAATGGGTCTTTTTTTGATGCAGATTCATGAGATCTTTCCAAACAATCATGTTTATATCGTTTGTGATATTTCATTTTGGATTATTAATGTTTGTGACTATTACAACTGAATCATCGGTGCCTGGTAATAACAGCAAGGTGGGGTGAAGCCATACACCAATTCAGTGAAGTGTATAAATGTATACAGTAAACAAGATATGTTGGACATAAGTGAATTGATAAAGCATAATAGAGACTTGCGTTTACTACCACCACATACTGTGAGTCAAGTTAAATATTTAAGGCTAAACAGAAAAAAAAAACAGGAGGGGTATAAGAGGTGGTTTTGAGCAAAGAAGAAGGAAAATACTTAATGAACAAAACATACATAGGGGAATCAATCATGCCAACTTAATTACTATCGCTCCCCACAACTCAATTGCTAAGTTTTTTCAGAAACATTCCCTGGATAAAATTATCTCCTTTCTTCATCATGCTTCCCTCTACAACCATATTTAATTCTCCTCTTCCACCCCCTCTCTACTTACTTTGTTTTTGTTTCACCCATGCACCTCCTCTCTCGATCACAGTTTTCTGACTTTTTGTTCTTGAATTTCTCCCATTCTCCCTCTGTTTCTTTTCCTTCCTACCTCTAGAATGATCTGACCTCTCAGGCACAATTTGACCCTCGTTGCCGTGGTATCGTTAAGCCCTCATCAAACAAATAAACAAACAAACCTCTAGAATGATCTGACCTCTCAGGCACAATTTGACCCTCGTTGTCGTGGTATCGTTAAGCCCTCATCAAACAAATAAACAAACAAACCTCTAGAATGATCTGACCTCTCAGGCACAATTTGACCCTGGTTGCCGTGGTATTGTTAAGCCCTCATCAAACAAACAAACAAACTATCACTATCAAAAAAAACTATTGAAACCGTAGAATTATCAAATGTTGAAATAGCGCTCGTTAATGCGAGATCAATTAAAAATAAAGACAAACTGATAATGAATGAGATCAAAGAGCATTCTCCAGATGTTTGGTTATAACAGAAACCTGGTTGACTGATTTGGATGATATCTGGTTAGCGGGAAGTGATCTTAATTACGATGAGTGTAAAGTGTCAATAGGAAAGAAGGGCGAGGTAGGGGTCTTACCCTGATTACTCTTTGCCCTCTATTAGTAAATCTAAAAAGAAGTGCTAACAATACAACCTTTGGATATGCTATATGGGAAGTAGAATTGAAACGTATGACTGTTAACATCCTGGCCGTGAATAGACCACCGTACTCCAAGAATCTATTCCTCAATTCATTGATGAATTTCTGGAGGTATTATAACTGATTTCATCATTAGAAAACATTTTCATTTAAGGTGATTTTAATGCTGATATACAAGATGACCGTGTGTTCAAAATTTCACTGATTCCATGGAAGCTATTGGTTAGACAAGCATGTGCATTTTAAAACCCATGCCAAAGTTCACATTTTAGATCATATATATTCACTTAAAACCTCTTGCATCAAAGTTGTCAATGGTGCTCTGGGAACATTTATATTTGGCCATCAGCTCATCATTGTCAATCTAAATATTGAAAATGACAATGTTGCCACCCAAAGTGATTTATATGAGGTGTTTTCAAAACTGGACATTGATAAATTCTGTGACATGGTTGATTTTGATGACCTCAATGGATTACAAAATCTTGACTACTTGGTGGATAAAATGGATGAAATAACCACTATTGCTGGACCAAGTCAACCAGTTAAGACTATGAGGATTACTGACTAATGAAAAGAAATTTGATATAATGATAACATAAAACAACCAAAGAACAGTAGTAAGGAGGAAAGAAAGAGTATGGAGACAATATAAAGAGGAAAATCAGTTTAAAATATTTAAAAACGGAGAATGCTGTTTACTGCAAAAAAAAAGGAAAAAATCTCTGAAATGGTTACAAACTGTGGTAAAGACACCGAATCTCTATATGTTTTGATCAATAACACCACGGGTGTAGGAAGGCAAACCCACTGAATCTCTATATACTTTGATCAATAACACCACAGGTGTAGGAAGGCAAACCCACTGAATCTCTATATGTTTTGATCAATAACACCACGGTGTAGGAAGGCAAACCCACTGAATCTCTATATACTTTGATCAATAACACCACAGGTGTAGGAAGGCAAACCCACTAAATCTCTATATGTTTTGATCAATAACACCACGGGTGTAGGAAGGCAAACCCACTGAATCTCTATATGTTTTGATCAATAACACCACGGGTGTAGGAAGGCAAACCCACTGAATCTCTATATGTTTTGATCAATAACACCACGGGTGTAGGAAGGCAAACCCACTGAATCTCTATATGTTTTGATCAATAACACCACGGGTGTAGGAAGGCAAACCCACTGAATCTCTATATGTTTTGATCAATAACATCACGGGTGTAGGAAGGCAAACAATAACCACTGTAGGAAGGCAAACCCACTGAATCTCTATATGTTTCGATCAATAACACCACGGGTGTAGGAAGGCAAACCCACTTCCAGCACACACTAGCAACAAAGACTTGGCGGATAAACTTGCTCATTTTTCTCCTTGAGAAAATGATCAAAATCAGAGAGGATCTTTAAGATAAAATTTTGTATGTACCATACGATCAAGTGACGTCTAATCTAGCAAATTTTTCCCCAGTTAGTGAAGGCCATATTAGGTCTAACATTTTGTCAATGTCAAGCAATTCATGTGAACTAGACACTCTATCAAAACAAATTTGAAACAGTTTCTTGATAAATATGTACCAGTGATCACCAGGATCATTAAGGACCCTGTCGGAGGTTGTTTTTGTGTCAAAATGGAAAACAGCCATTGTGAGACCTTTACTTAAAAAAAGTAAAGCAGGTCTGGAACTTGTCTAATTTTAGATCAGTGAGCAACCTCAATTTCTTTTTAAAACTTTTAGAGAAAGTGGCCTTGGAACAGTACTTGGTGTATTGTGAGAAATGCAATTTTCTTCCTAGCTACCAATCAGCTTACCAAAAATTTGTTAGCTGCAAAATGGCGCTACTTTAATTAATCAATGATATATTGTGGAACATGGACGATCAGAAAGTAATATCTCTTACAGCCATAGATCTTAGCTCGGCATTTGACACCATTGATCACTCTGTGTTGTTCAGTGTCTTGTCTACGAATTCTGGAATATCTGGTCAATGTCTTCAGTGGTTCAGCAGTTTTCTTGCACCAAGAGACTTTAAAGTAAATATTCTTAATGCGTATTCATCGCCCATAAAGCTGGACTTCTCAGTCCCACAAGGTAGTGTAGCTGGCCCAATGCTTTGCTCTACCTATGCATCCACCATGCAAAAGTGTATACCTGGTTTTCCAGGGAAGAGCAGGGAGGCTGAGTCATCTACGATGTATCTGCTTGAGGACTCATTGAGTCATGTTAAAGTCTGGATGGACAGTAACAGACTAAAGAAATGTTAAAAATGTGTGCCGCAAAAACTCTCTGTCAACAAGTGTGTTATATAAAAAATGAAAGTCATTAGATATTTGGGGACCTATCTTGATGGGAACCATTCCATGAAAGTACATAATAAATACAAATGTTGATCAGCTATGGCAAATTATCATCGCATAGCCAGCATCAGGAAATACCTAAGCGTGGACACTTGTAAGCAAGTCGTACATGGTCTGATCATATCAGTACATGGTCTGATCATATCACATCTTGACTATTATAACAGCCTGTTCTACGGTCTCCCAAAATGTGATATGAGGAAATTACAAAGCATTCAAAATATGGCAGCTAAATTATTTTATGTAGAAAGTTCTGTGACATGTTTGAAAGATTTACGCTGGTCACCGGTTGTACTGAGGATTCATTTTAAAATTCTAACAATTGTCTGGAAATGTCTAAGTGAACAGGCTCCACAATACCTTAGACCTCCTTCATCTTGGTACTGGCAGGAGAGTGCTAAGGTCTACCTCGGACAAGAATTATCGGTCCCAAGAGCTAATTGTAAGACCTTCGGCGACTGTTCGTTTGCAGTCGCGTGTCCTCAGTTATGGAATAGGCTGCCCATAGAAATTAAAAACTTAAAAACCATTAATCAATGTTAATCCAAACTTAATGCATGAATGTTTTTCAATTTTGATCTTTCTTATATATTTTGTTTATTGTCCATCACCTATTTTGTACAGTACATTAGATAACTTCATGCTTCATAATGCTCTATATCAAATTTACATTATTTATTTTAGAGAATTGAAATCTGAGCAGACCAGTTTTAGAAGTTTGGAATTTGCACTTTCAGTTTTTGAGTTATGGCTAATCAAAATTTGATCAGTTTTTAATTTATGCAAAATTTGTGATGTGGGCAGAGAGTGTAGTATCTTTCTGTGATTCTTTCAATTTCTGTCCTAATTCTTAGACGCTGAGAATGATGTGATAGTCCATTCCTGTTCTAATTGTAATGGGGGACGGCAAAGACTTAAACTTTCTGCAGAAGTTGCTGCACCACTTCAAAGAATTACGATAGACATTTAAGAAACAAAGTATTTACCATGATGCTAAAGCCAAAAATAAAAAAGCTGTCGTTTTAGGGGTATAGCTGTTAAATGAAGCATACAGCATACCCATTGGGGAACGACTTCATGCGGGAATATCTACGTATTAATTAAAAAAAAAATACCCAGATCGTCTTGTAATACATCACAAAATTGTATAAAAGCATGCAAATTTATTCCAGAGACTTAAAAGGCTGTAAAATAGTCTATGTTTAACCAATTTTTACGAAAAGAATTTTGTTACTATGATGGTTTTTATATATTTTTACAAATAATATACACCTTTAAAAATTAATAGATTAAAAAAATTGATGGAATGGAAAATACAAAAAAAATATTACATTTACATGAAATATTTAAATCACATAAAAAGTAAATATTACATGAAAATGTTAATACTACATGTAAATCTACATTAAATGCCCCCCCCAAAAAAAAAAAAAAAAAAAAAAACATGTACCACTACAAAAATAGGAATATGTTCACCTATGCAAATCTGATAAACATTGTATTTTCTATTTTTATTTTATTAACCCTTTATTTTAATATTTCTTCCCTGCGCTTAATGTTTTTCTCTTTAATATTTAAAAGGTGACAAAATCAAAAACCCTTTTGGAAAATTTACTTTAAAAGGTAATAAATAGATAAAGAGGATTACCAGAAATGAATTGATTTAGATGTAGCTTTACCAACGATAACGTCTTGCCTGATTTCCATTGGAGTATTTACGTCAAGACACCCACAGCCATTTTGTTAACCAGTCATAGAGCACTTGTTGGAAACCCACCGAGGATGCGAACCTGGGACTTTAGATTGGGAAGCATTCAGAAAGCATATGAATGTTTTTATAAGAATAAGGGCGTATGCTGAGCCACATTTCTCCTTGAAAGGGAAATTGATTTAAAAAAAAAAAAAAAACTATTTGAAAAAAAAATAATTAAAAAACCAACCATTTTTGTATACATTTAAATACTCTAGAGGCTACCCTTAAGAAAACGTTTGTTTATGAAGCAAACAAAATTGATGTTGGTTCAAATTATATTTCTTTTAAATTGAAATGGCAATGTTTACAAAAAATGTACAGACAATAACAAATTTTGTTTTAAACATTTATACCATCCTTCCTATCCATTGAAGTTTTTTAAATCAAAATGCATTGCTGTTATCAACCATTATTTATGGATGGTCTGATATCTATATTGTTAAATATGAGTGCATAAATGTTTGAAGCTTTAATAATGATATATAATATATATCATTATGATACATGTGTGTTTTATGCATATTATTTTCATCATTTGCATTTAAAAATGATGGCAAGAGAAATAGAACTAAATTCAGCTACAATAGAAATAAAAGCTTAATAAAGCTCAGATGCAGAATCTCATCAATGATATCATTTCTAGTCCTGGAAATAGCAAGTAAAATATTTCTTTTCTTTACTTTATTTCAGCCCTAATGCCCCAGAGCTCATATCCTCTGACATATTATTAATCACGTTGATAGTTGAGAGCATTTATCCTTCACCACAAGGGATTCTACAGGTGAGAAAATTATTATAATTGTCATTGATTAACTAATCTGTAGGTGAGCATTGATTGCTAGCATTGATTGCTTCTACCATCATGCCGGTAATTGACGCTGAGGTAGCCAACCAATGTAAAGTAATACTCCATGTGAAATGATAAGAAGTTTGTTTCGGTAATGCATGAAGCTGAAATACAAATATATAATTTGTTGATTGGTTAGGCAAGTCCATTGTAAAGAAAGAGGACTTCAAAAGAAACAAAATGAGAAGAAAAGCATTCAAAAATCTTATTCTGTTAAGGAGATATTTGAGTTTTAGTTAAATGGTCAAGCATGTCCATTGTAAATTACAGAGGACTTTAAATGATGCAAAATGGTGAAGAAAGCATTCAAATCTTATTCCATGAAGGAGATATTCAAGTTTTAGTTCAGTGGTCAAGCAAGTCTAATTTTAATGAAAGAGCACTTCAAATGAAGGAAAATGGTAAAAAAGCATTCAAAATCTTATTCTGTTAAGGAGATATTCTTTGAAGTTCTGTCTCATTGATGTGGCAATGACTGAAATCAGACTGGTTGTAATTTACATCCTCACATTCCAGTCTTTATGTATTCTACTATATGCTCTGTATGATATTATAAATGTGACAATGGCAGATAGCCTAGAGCACTAAATAAACGAATAAATGACTATATTTATCCCTGGGATTTATAGCTTAGAAACCATAAAATATATCAGGAATGTAGTAAAATCTAATCTAGTTAGGCAGTTAGTATTAAAGATTGAACTTTGTTTAAAATATATTAACAATTGTTAAGAAAGTGAGAAAGAGGGCGCCAATCTTCTTCAGTTGAATTTCAAGACCAGTAACAAATGAGACAGACCTTCCAATTTCTCCTTATTACAAACCAACATATTTTCTTTTCAATTCCTTTTTTTATACAAGTTAACTTGCTTGACTACTGAACTAATCCTTTAATAATTGGCAACTTTCAAATTTCAAGTGTATTTATACTCTCATCTTTATTGGCTATTAATACAGCAAGATAATGTGAAGACCAGGGAGTTTCCAGGTGGAGATAGAATCACAAAAGTGGGGTCCTCTCAGTTTTACATGGGAACTGATGAATATTCAAATGAAGATGAGGATGACAACAAATCGGATGGGGTGAGCATTCATGTTAATAGAGTATGTGGGTATGATATCATACACACTTCAACAAATCGGATGGGGTGAGCATTCATGTTAATAGAGTATGTGGGTATGATATCATACACACTAAAACAAATCGGATGGGGTGAGCATTCATGTTAATAGAGTATGTGGGTATGATATCATACACACTTAAACAAATCGGATGGGGTGAGCATTCATGTTAATAGAGTATGTGGGTATGATATCATACACACTTAAACAAATCGCATTCAAATAGAGTATGATATCATACACACTTAAACAATTCGGATGTGAGCATTTGTGTTAATAGAGTATGATATGAAAACAAATCGGATGGGGTGAGCATTCATGTTAATAGAGTATGTGGGTATGATATCATACACACTCAACAAATCGGATGGGGTGAGCATTCATGTTAATAGAGTATGTGGGTATGATATCATACACACTTAAACAAATCGGGGGTGAGCATTCAACAAATGGAGGTGAGCATATGTGGGTATGATATCATACACACTTAAACAAATCTGGATGGGGTGAGCATTTATGTTAATAGAGTATGTGGGTATGATATCATACACACTTAAACAAATCGGATGGGGTGAGCATTCATGTTAATAGAGTATGTGGGTATGATATCATACACACTTAAACAAATCAGATGGGGTGAGCATTCATGTTAATAGAGTATGTGGGTATGATATCATACACACCTAAACAAATCGGATGGGGTGAGCATTCATGTTAATAGAGTATGTGGGTATGATATCATACACACTTAAACAAATCGGATGGGGTGAGCATTCATGTTAATAGAGTATGTGGGTATGATATCATACACACCTCAACAAATCGGATGGGGTGAGCATTCATGTTAATAGAGTATGTGGGTATGATATCATACACACTTAAACAAATCGGATGGGGTGAGCATTCATGTTAATAGAGTATGTGGGTATGATATCATACACACAACGGATGGGGTGAGCATTCATGTTAATAGAGTCAACAAATCGGATGGGGTGAGCATTCATGTTAATATTAGTATGTGGGTATGATATCATACACACTTAAACAAATCGGATGGGGTGAGCATTCATGTTAATAGAGTATGTGGGTATGATATCATACATGTTAATAGAGTATGTGGTTTGATATCATAAACAAATCGGATGGGGTGAGCATTTATGTTAATAGAGTATGTGGGTATGATATCATACACACTTAAACAAATCGGATGGGGTGAGCATTCATGTTAATAGAGTATGTGGGTATGATATCATACACACTTAAACAAATCGGATGGGGTGAGCATTCATGTTAATAGAGTATGTGGGTATGATATCATACACACTTAAACAAATCGGATTGGGTGAGCATTCATGTTTATAGAGTATGTGGGTATGATATTATACACACTTAAACAATTCGGATGGGGTGAACATTTATGTTAATAGAGTATGTGGGTATGATATCATACACACTTAAACAAATCGGATGGGGTGAGCATTCATGTTAATAGAGTATGTGGGTATGATATTATACACACTTAAACAAATTGGATGGGGTGAGCATTCATGTTTATAGAGTATGTGGGTATGATATCATACACACTTGAACAAATCGGATTGGGTGAGCATTCATGTTAATAGAGTATGTGGGTATGATATCATACACACTTAAACAAATCAGATGGGGTGAGCATTCATGTTAATAGAGTATGTGGGTATGATATCATACACGCTTAAACAAATCGGATGGGGTGAGCATTCATGTTAATATTAGTATGTGGGTATGATATCATACACACTTAAACAAATCGGATGGGGTGAGCATTCATGTTAATAGAGTATGTGGGTATGATATCATACACGCTTAAACAAATCGGATGGGGTGAGCATTCATGTTAATATTAGTATGTGGGTATGATATCATACACACTTAAACAAATCGGATGGGGTGAGCATTTATGTTAATAGAGTATGTGGGTATGATATCATACACACTTAAACAAATCGGATTGGGTGAGCATTTATGTTAATAGAGTATGTGGGTATGATATCATACACACTTAAACAAATCGGATGGGGTGAGCATTCATGTTAATAGAGTATGTGGGTATGATATCATACACACCTCAACAAATCGGATGGGGTGAGCATTCATGTTAATAGAGTATGTGGGTATGATATCATACACACTTAAACAAATCAGATGGGGTGAGCATTCATGTTAATAGAGTATGTGGGTATGATATCATACACACCTCAACAAATCGGATGGGGTGAGCATTCATGTTAATAGAGTATGTGGGTATGATATCATACACACTTAAACAAATCGGATGGGGTGAGCATTCATGTTAATATTAGTATGTGGGTATGATATCATACACACTTAAACAAATCGGATGGGGTGAGCATTCATGTTAATAGAGTATGTGGGTATGATATCATACACACTAAAACAAATCGGATGGGGTGAGCATTCATGTTAATAGAGTATGTGGGTATGATATCATACACACTTAAACAAATCGGATGGGGTGAGCATTCATGTTAATAGAGTATGTGGGTATGATATCATACACACTTAAACAAATCGGATGGGGTGAGCATTTATGTTAATAGAGTATGTGGGTATGATATCATACACACTTCAACAATTCGGATGGGGTGAGCATTCATGTTAATAGAGTATGTGGGTATGATATCATACACACTTAAACAAATCGGATGGGGTGAGCATTCATGTTAATAGAGTATGTGGGTATGATATCATACACACTTAAACAAATCGGATGGGGTGAGCATTTATGTTAATAGAGTATGTGGGTATGATATCATACACACTTAAACAAATCGGATGGGGTGAACATTCATGTTAATAGAGTATGTGGGTATGATATCATACACACTTAAACAAATCGGATGGGGTGAGCATTCATGTTAATAGAGTATGTGGGTATGATATCATACACACTTAAACAAATCAGATGGGGTGAGCATTCATGTTAATAGAGTATGTGGGTATGATATCATACACACTTAAACAAATCGGATGGGGTGAGCATTCATGTTAATAGAGTATGTGGGTATGATATCATACACACTTAAACAAATCGGATGGGGTGAGCATTCATGTTAATAGAGTATGTGGGTATGATATCATACACACTTAAACAAATCGGATGGGGTGAGCATTCATGTTAATAGAGTATGTGGGTATGATATCATACACACTTAAACAAATCGGATGGGGTGAACATTCATGTTAATAGAGTATGTGGGTATGATATCATACACAGTTAAACAAATCGGATGGGGTGAGCATTCATGTTAATAGAGTATGTGGGTATGATATCATACACACTTAAACAAATCAGATGGGGTGAGCATTCATGTTAATAGAGTATGTGGGTATGATATCATACACACTTAAACAAATCGGATGGGGTGAGCATTCATGTTAATAGAGTATGTGGGTATGATATCATACACACTAAAACAAATCGGATGGGGTGAGCATTCATGTTAATAGAGTATGTGGGTATGATATCATACACACTTAAACAAATCGGATGGGGTGAGCATTCATGTTAATAGAGTATGTGGGTATGATATCATACACACTTAAACAAATCGGATGGGGTGAGCATTCATGTTAATAGAGTATGTGGGTATGATATCATACACACTTAAACAAATCGGATGGGGTGAGCATTCATGTTAATAGAATATGTGGGTATGATATCACACACACTTAAACAAATCGGATGGGGTGAGCATTTATGTTAATAGAGTATGTGGGTATGATATCATACACACTAAAACAAATCGGATGGGGTGAGCATTTATGTTAATAATAGTATGTGCGTGTGATATACACACTTCAACAAATTGAATAGGGTGAGCATTTGTGTCTTATAGCCATCTCTGGAAGTACTGTGCTCTGTAGAAGTTTGTTTTTGTTGTATGTCCACAGTGTATAATATACGCCTTTTGACTAGTGTGAGCTGTTATCAGACAACTTTAGTATGAATCAATATCAATATGTCAAAAGCAAAGGGATAATGCAACAAAAAACAGTGAATGATTTCCGTGTTAGAAAGGCTTCATTTTGATATGAAAAATGCTACCACGTGGAGACACGTCATGTGACTCATGTTTGGTCATATGCTGCTTGTTATTCTTTGAGTAGTGATTGGATAATTTCCTGCTCTGTGTGTGGTTGATATCAGTGACCACTGAACACTAAAACAGGCCTTGCTCTCAGTTCTGTAACTGCATGCTACATTTTTGCATAACATTTTCATTTGTTTGGCTAGTCATCTTACCACACAATAGGCGGCAATTCCCAGAGTTTTCTGATGCAGAAGAAAACCCTTACAGAACACCATCACCAAAACTTCCAGTGGTCATCACTAGTGGAAACACATCTGATTCTGCTAATGAGGGCGCTACACATGAAGATAATGCTGAAGAGTTTAGCACACCGAAGGGGACGACTCCTGTTGCCAGAAGAAGATCCACAAATATGACAGTAAGCCCTCTATATTGCATTGCATAATATAAACTACTGTATAGGATGTATTTAGCACCCCTGCTCTAATAAGCACCCAACCAACGTTTATTTACTGATAACCTGGTAACATAATTTATTCATTTTTTTGAGGACCTAAAATACTCAACTTTTGTTACATTCTTCGTTTATTTTTTGTCTGACACTCACGATGTTTTTGTGTTGGTCATTTGGTTATTGTGGGGCTTATATAGAACCAGTTCACGCAATGCAGGTCCCTGTACGCGGTCCCTAGCATGGGTGCTTATTACGTCGAATACATTATATGTTTCTAATCTCGTTATTATCAGTATGTATATGCTGACTTCAGTAAAGATTATGGTCTGTCCCATAAATGCTGCCATCACAATCGATAGTTGGAAATGTCTTGATACCTATCTCTACCACTGTACAAAATTTACTTGGTATCTAATGAATTACTCATAAATTCAGACCTACAATCTTGTACAAAATACTAAAGACACTTACAATTTTTTTAAAAATAGATATATATCCTAATATACAATCAATAAATTACCCCCTCCTCCGCCCCCTTTTAATGTTGGACCAGAATTGTTTGCATTACTTTCTTTTGAATGAACGGTAGTTTAAGTCAACTATATATATGCCAACATTGAATGGGAGGGGTGGGGAGGGGATGCTTGGTGGTGTGGAGGAGGGCAAAGAGGTGAAACTGAAATAAAATCATGCTCTTAACGTCATTTATAAATAAACATTCCCCATGAATGTCTACAATAACCCAATAGATATATTTCATACAAAAAATAAAGAAACAATTTTTACAACAGATTTAAAAGAAAACCTAATAGAACACTAAGTGTCTCAAGGAATTTTGTTTAATATTGTCTGAGAAATGGAATCGAAAGTTGTGATGAAAATTAATAAACTTTTTCATAGTTTCTTAAACTTGTTTAGGAATTGTTAACTTGTAAATTAAAATGATCATATTTCTTTTTGGAAAGGGGGTTTCTTGCAATTGTTAGAATTTGAGCGGCAGTTGAAAAATGTTCAAACTTAATTTTCAGAATTTAAGTGCAATAAAGACAATCGATATGGTACATTTCTGCTTATTAGTGGCCAGGTAAATTAAAAAGGGTGTAGACATTTTTGGAGTATGGTGTTCTCGAATAGTAATTTGGTTGTTATTAAGATTGTTAAATGTATTTTGGAAGTACCCCACATTCTACCATCATTTTAAAGTAAATTGTTGGAGACATCAGAATTGTAATAAAAAAAGGGGTAGAATGTCAGCAGCGTAATAACCAACCAATATTTTCAAATCTTGCGTGCTTTATCTAAAGAAGCCAACCAATTAGAATAATTTGAAATGCCAAACAAAACTTAGCATGACTTAAGATTACTTAAATTGATATTAATTTGTTGTAGATTACTCTACCCATTGTACCCTAACAATATCTGCATATTTTCTGAAAATACTAACATACAAGTTAATAGTCTAGTGGGAGTTTCAAATCTGTTATCATTTCTTCCTGGCTTCAAATCTATAGACATAATAGATTAGACTTTGCATTTTGAACCTGCATTTTATTAGATGTTTTAAAAATTCTTCTTTATTTATCAAAATATCGATTTCTTTATTTTGTATGGTCAATCATCACAAATAGAAATTATGTTTTTTATTTGTAGCTTATATGGGGAGCACGTGCCTCTGGCCCCCGCTTCCTTATGGGAAGCATGTGCCTCTGGCCACCGGTTCCTTATGGTGAGCACGTGCCTCAGGCCACCGGTTCCTTATGGAAGCACGTGCCTCTGTCTCCTGGTTCCTTATGGGGAGCACGGGCCTTTGGCCACCGATTCCTTATGGGGAGCACGTGCCTCTGGCCACCGGTTCCTTATGGGGAGCACGTGCCTCTGGCCACCGGTTCCTTATGGGGAGCACGTGCCTCTGTCCACCAGTTCCTTATGGAAGCACGTGCCTTTGTCCCCTGGTTCCTATGCATATTGCTGGAGTGGATTTGGGTAAAAAACATGCCCCAACCTCCCTCCTTTATTCCAATTGTATACTTCTGTATCGTGATGTTTTGTATATTAGCTGGATTTTGTGAATCCCCTCCCCCACTTTTCACTGGCCCCCACACTTTTGACTTTCTCCCACTTTAATGGGAAATTTTCCTTATTTTCATAAAGTTTAGTCGATTTTCGGGAAAGTTTATTCAATTTTTGGTATATTTTCTTAATCTTTCGGGAAATAGATATATTTTATATGAAAAATAAAGAAGCAATTTTGACAACATATTAAACAGAAAATGCAATTGAATACTAATTGTCTCAAGGAATTTTGTCTAAGATTGTAGATTGAATTTTGAACAAGTTGATATTGTTAAGGAATTAGGTCAGTGGTCACGCAAACTTATTTTGTATGAAAGAAGAATTAAAAAGAAATTTCATTTGTGTTGGCTATGATATCTCCAGTAATGCTGGCATCTATTAGATGGAGTTCAATCAGAAACAGCTTAAGATTATATACTGTAGAACAGTCTTCCATAAAAATCAGACACAGCCTAAATTTATATACTGTAGAACAGTCTTCCATAGATATCACAAACAGCTTCAAATTAGTATACTGTAGAACAGTCTTCCATAAAGATCACAAACAGCTTTAAGTTAGTATACTGTAGAACAGTCTTCCATAAAGATCAGAAACAGCTTCAAATTAGTATACTGTAGAACAGTCTTACATAAAGATCAGAAACAGCTTTAAGTTAGTATACTGTAGAACAGTCTTCCATTAAGATCAGAAACAGCTTCAAATTAGTATACTGTAGAACAGTCTTCCATAAAGATCAGAAACAGCTTCAAATTAGTATACTGTAGAACAATCTTCCATAAAGATCAGAAACAGCTTCAAATTAGTATACTGTAGAACAGTCTTTCATAAAGATCAGAAATAGCTTCAAATTATATACTGTAGAACAGTCTTCCATAAAGATCAGAAACAGCTTCAAATTATGTACTGTAGAACAGTCTCCCATAAAGATCATCAACAGCTTTGAATTAGTATACTGTAGAACAGTGTTCCATAAAAATCAGAAACAGCTTTGAATTAGTATACTGTAGAACAGTCTTCCATAAAGATCAGAAACAGCTTAAATTTATATACTGTAGAACAGTCTTTCATAAAAATCATAAACAGCTTCAAATTAGTATACTGTGGAACAGTCTTCCATAAAAATCACAAACAGCTTCAAATTAGTATACTGTAGAACAGTCTTCCATAAAGATCAGAAACAGCTTCAAATTATATACTGTAGAACAGTCTTCCATAAAGATCAGAAACAGCTTCAAATTATATACTGTAGAACAGTCTTCCATAAAGATCAGAAACAGCTTCAAATTAGTATACTGTAGAACAGTCTTCCATAAAAATCACAAACAGCTTCAAATTAGTATACTGTAGAACAGTCTTCCATAAAGATCAGAAACAGCTTCAAATTATATACTGTAGAACAGTCTTCCATAAAGATCAGAAACAGCTTCAAATTATATACTGTAGAACAGTCTTCCATAAAGATCAGAAACAGCTTCAAATTAGTATAATGTAGAACAGTCTTCCATAAAAATCACAAACAGCTTCAAATTAGTATACTGTAGAACAGTCTTCCATAAAGATCAGAAACAGCTTCAAATTAGTATACTGTAGAAGAGTCTTCCATAAAAATCAGAAACAGCTTAAATTTATATACAGTAGCACAGTCTTCCATAAAAATCACAAACAGCTTCAAATTAGTAAACTGCAGAACAGTATTCCATAAAGATCAGAAACAGCTTCAAATTAGTATACTGTGGAACAGTCTTCCATAAAGATCAGAAACAGCTTCCAATTAGTTTACTGTAGAACAGTATTTCTTAAAGATCATAAACAACTTTCAATTAGTATACTGTAGAACAGTCTTCCATAAAGATCATAAACAGCTTCAAATTAGTATAATGTAGAACAGTCTTCTATACATATCAGAAACAGCTTCAAATTAGTATACTGTACAACAGTCTTCCATAAAGATCAGAAACAGCTTCAAATTAGTATACTGTACAACAGTCTTCCATAAAGATCACAAACAGCTTCAAATTAGTATACTGTAGAACAATCTTCCATAAAGATCAGAAACAGCTTCAAATTAGTATACTGTAGAACAGTCTTTCATAAAGATCAGAAATAGCTTCAAATTAGTATACTGTAAAACAGTCTTTCATAAAGATCAGAAATAGCTTCAAATTTATATACTGTAGAACAGTCTTCCATAAAGATCATAAACAGCTTCAAATTAGTATAATGTAGAACAGTCTTCTATAAAGATCAGAAACAGCTTCAAATTAGTATACTGTACAACAGTCTTCCATAAAGATCAGAAACAGCTTCAAATTAGTATACTGTACAACAGTCTTCCATAAAGATCACAAACAGCTTCAAATTAGTATACTGTAGAACAATCTTCCATAAAGATCAGAAACAGCTTCAAATTAGTATACTGTACAACAGTCTTCCATAAAGATCAGAAACAGCTTCAAATTATGTACTGTAGAACAGTCTCCCTTAAAGATCATAAACAGCTTTGAATTAGTATACTGTAGAACAGTGTTCCATAAAAATCAGAAACAGCTTTGAATTAGTATACTGTAGAACAGTCTTCCATAAAGATCAGAAACAGCTTCAAATTATATAATGTAGAACAGTCTTCCATAAAGATCAGAAACAGCTTCAAATTATATACTGTAGAACAGTCTTCCATAAAAATCACAAACAGCTTCAAATTAGTATACTGTAGAACAGTCTTCCATAAAGATCAGAAACAGCTTCAAATTAGTATACTGTAGAAGAGTCTTCCATAAAAATCAGAAACAGCTTAAATTTATATACTGTAGAACAGTCTTTCATAAAAATCAGAAAAAGCCTAAATTTATATACTGTAGAACAGTCTTCCATAAAGATCACAAACAGCTTCAAATTAGTATACTGTAGAACAGTATTCCATAAAGATCACAAACAGCTTCAAATTAGTATACTGTGGAACAGTCTTCCATTAAGATCAGAAACAGCTTCAAATTACATAATGTAGAACAGTCTTCCATAAAGATCAAAAACAGCTTCAAATTAGTATACTGTAGAACAGTCTTCCATAAAGATCAGAAACAGCTTCCAATTAGTTTACTGTAGAACAGTATTTCTTAAAGATCATAAGCAACTTTGAATTAGTATACTGTAGAACAGTCTTTCATAAAGATAAGAAACAGCTTCAAATTATATACTGTAGAACAGTCTTCCATAAAGATCAGAAACAGCTTCATAAAGATCAGAAACAGCTTTGAATTAGTATACTGTAGAAAAGTCTTTTATAAAGATCAGAAACAGCTGCAAATTAGTATACTGTAGAACAGTCTTCCATAAAGATCAGAAACAGCTTAAATTTATATACTGTAACACAGTCTTCCATGAAGATCAAAAACAGCTTCAAATTAGTATACTGTAGAACAGTCTTCCATAAAGATCAGAAACAGCTTCAAATTAGTATACTGTAGAACAGTCTTCCATAAAGATCAGAAACAGCTTCAAATTATATACTGTAGAACATTCTTCCATAAAGATCAGAAACAGCTTCAAATTAGTATACTGTAGAACAGTCTTCCATAAAGATCAGAAACAGCTTCAAATTAGTATACTGTAGAACAGTCTTCCATAAAGATCAGAAACAGCTTCAAATTATATAATGTAGAACAGTCTTCCATAAAGATCAGAAACAGCTTCAAATTAGTATACTGTAGAACAGTCTTCTATAAAGATCAGAAACAGCTTCCAATTAGTTTACTGTAGAACAGTATTTCTTAAAGTATACTGTAGAACAGTCTTCCATAAAGATCAGAAACAGCTTCAAATTATATACTGTAGAACATTCTTCCATAAAGATCAGAAACAGCTTCAAATTAGTATACTGTAGAACAGTCTTCCATAAAGATCAGAAACAGCTTCAAATTATATACTGTAGAACAGTCTTCCATAAAGATCAGAAACAGCTTCAAATTATATAATGTAGAACAGTCTTCCATAAAGATCAAAAACAGCTTCCAATTAGTTTACTGTAGAACAGTATTTCTTAAAGATCATAAACAACTTTGAATTAGTATACTGTAGAACAGTCTTCCATAAAGATAAGAAACAGCTTCGATTTATATACTGTAGAACAGTCTTCTATAAAGATCAGAAACAGCTTCATAAAGATCAGAAACAGCTTTGAATTAGTATATTGTAGAAAAGTCTTTTATAAAGATCAGAAACAGCTGCAAATTAGTATACTGTAGAACAGTCTTCCATAAAGATCAGAAACAGCTTAAATTTATATACTGTAGCACAGTCTTCCATGAAGATCAAAAACAGCTTCAAATTAGTATACTGTAGAACAGTCTTCCATAAAGATCAGAAACAGCTTCAAATTAGTATACTGTTGAACAGTCTTCCATAAAGATCAGAAACAGCTTCAAATTATATACTGTAAAATAGTCTTCCATAAAGATCAGAAACAGCTTCAAATTAGTATACTGTAGAACAGTCTTCCATAAAGATTAGAAACAGCTTCAAATTAGTATACTGTAGAACAGTCTTCCATAAAGATCAGAAACAGCTTCAAATTATATAATGTAGAACAGTCTTCCATAAAGATCAGAAACAGCTTCAAATTAGTATACTGTAGAACAGTCTTCCATAAAGATCAGAAACAGCTTCAAATTATATAATGTAGAACAGTCTTCCATAAAGATCAGAAACAGCTTTAAGTTAGTATACTGTAGAACAGTCTTTCATAAAGATCAGAAACAGCTTCAAATTATATACTGTAGAACAGTCTTCCATAAAGATCAGAAACAGCTTCAAATTAGTATAATGTAGAACAGTCTTCCATAAAGATCAGAAACAGCTTCAAATTATATACTGTAGAATAGTCTTCCATAAAGATCAGAAACAGCTTCAAATTATATACTATAGAACAGTCTTCCATAAAGATCAGAAACAGCTTCAAATTAGTATACTGTAGAACAGTCTTTCATAAAGATCAGAAACAGCTTCAAATTCTATACTATAGAACAGTCTTCCATAAAGATCAGAAACAGCTTCAAATTAGTATACTGTAGAACAGTCTTCCATAAAGATCAGAAACAGCTTCAAATTAGTATACTGTAGAACAGTCTTCCATAAAGATCAGAAACAGCTTCAAATTAGTATACTGTAGAACAGTCTTTCATAAAGATCAGAAACAGCTTCAAATTATATACTGTAGAACAGTCTTCCATAAAGATCAGAAACAGCTTCAAATTAGTATAATGTAGAACAGTCTTCCATAAAGATCAGAAACAGCTTCAAATTATATACTGTAGAATAGTCTTCCATAAAGATCAGAAACAGCTTCAAATTATATACTATAGAACAGTCTTCCATAAAGATCAGAAACAGCTTCAAATTAGTATACTGTAGAACAGTCTTCCATAAAGATCAGAAACAGCTTCAAATTAGTATACTGTAGAACAGTCTTTCATAAAGATCAGAAACAGCTTCAAATTCTATACTGTAGAACAGTTTCCATAGTGACTTTCAGTGTAAGAATTTCTTTTGTCTTCTCTCCTTCTGTGTCTCCTCATCAAACTGTTCCAAATATGAAGTCATCGAAAAGTGATGAGAGGGTTAACCCTGAAAACATTCCAGCTTCCGCATCTGCAGCGCTCTCAACATCAAACCTTTTCCAGAACTATCAGCCCTCACTCATCAAGGAGAGGAGCTTTCCAAATGAGGGCGTCCGATTGGATATCTTTCTGCAGCAGCTGCACTGTAACTATGTTCCCCATTCACTCAATCTTGTGCCGATTTTGCCTGGTATAACGCTTGTAGTATTAACTGAGGTAGGTATGACAAGATTCTATTAAAATCATGGGGAAGTTGTGATCGTACAGCTTTCTTTTACTGATGATGAAATGTTAAATGTATTGTTTTTGATGGTAATGTCATGCATATTAATGAGTAGGCAGGGCTTAATGTAAAAATCTTGAAATGTTCATATTTTAGCAACCGCGTGTCTGTTTTATTTTATATTTGGTGTAATTATGATGTTAGCTGATATGTCCATGTTTTTAATGTAAAAACGTTAAATTTTATTAATATGCATAGTGCGCAGGACTTAATATCATTTTGCTGAAAATAGCTTGTAACACGGTATCTCAAGATCGGTAAACTGGATTCATGTCATATTTGGTACACAGATAGCCCATGGTCCGTAGATGTGCCATATTGTTTTTGGTGGTTATGTCCAGGGTTCTAGCTAAGGTGGGCGGCGCTGGGCGGGCCTGCCCAGGACTCACAATTCCCACCCAGCACTCTGCTCTAAGATTCACTCTTCCGCCCGGCACCCAAAATTCAATTCGGTTAATTAATTAAGTGTTTAAACAGATCTCCTTTTAATCTCCCTTTTTTTTTGTCATCCACTTATTTCCACAAATAAAATAACATACATTATGCACAATAAATTCTGATCAAAACAACTGAACTATATAGGAATGTAATGCAATTGAACGTACATATTATCATAAAATCACCCATACACGAAGCTCTTTGCATAAACCTACATACATGCACACAGTTCAGGTTAATGTTTTAATTCTTGTGAATCACTGCTGGCAGCTTACCATACAAACAAACTTTAACAAAGTAAATATTACACCCCCAAGAATCCATGGCATGCTTATAGACTGTCCAATTGTAAGTAACCAATCACATCTGTTATAAACCCATATGCATCTAACATTATAACGGACTGATTGATATTCTTGGGATTTGTGGAGGATTTGATATTGACAAAAGTTGTTGCGTAGTTCACAGGAACATATGCCGCTAGTTAACTTGAAATGATTGTGATAATGTATGGCTTTTGTTAAACGATACTGGAACGAAAATAAAAGCGGTAAAAAGTTTGCAAGATGAATAACAATGGGAATTGAGAGAAGAGTTTCCGGCATATGTTTGTACTTTTTTTTTTTGGGGCGTGGGGTTGGAGGGGGAACTTTGACAGTTGAATATCCATTGTATTTTCTAGTCTTATTGTACATAAAATATTTTGTAAATCCTTCTAGCATTCTGATAAAAAAATATGTAAAAATAGATACAAACTTTTTCATTGACAATTTGTCAATAGAAATGGACTAAATTTGAACACTTCTTCATGGGAGGGGGGTTTAGGAGGAGGTCACCCTGAATTATCACTGGAGCCCTGCACTCAAACTTATCTAGCTATAACCCTGGTAATGTCTTACATATTAATGACTAGGCGGGGCTTAATGTAAAAATCTTGAAATGTTCATATTTTAGCAACCGCATGTCTGTTTTGTTTCATATTTGGTGTAATTATGATGATGTGTTTATGTTCTTGATGTAAAATCTTTCAATATTATTGATATGAATAGTGGGCGGGCTTAATATGATTTTGCTGAAAAAAGCTTGTAAACACTGTTTCTCAAGAATGTTTCACTGGATTCATATCATATTTGGTACAAAGGTAGCCCATGGTCTGTAGATGTGGCCTATTGTTTTTGAGCTATGCATATTAATGACTAGTTGGGGCTTAATGTAAAAATCTTGAATTTTTCATATTTTAACAACCGCATGTCTGTTTTATTTCATATTTGGAATAAATATGATGTTAGCTTGTGTATGCATATTCATGATGTAAAATCAGTGAATTTTATTAATATGCATAGTGGGTGGGGTTTAAATATGATTTTGCTGAAAAGAATGAAGGTAAAGGTAGAACTTTAGGTAAACTGCATTCATGTCATATTTGGTATGCAGACAGCCCGTGGTCTGTAGATGTGCCCCATTGTTTTTGGTGGTGATATCATGCATATTAATAAATAGGCATGGCATAATGTAAAATCTTGAAATGTTCATATATTAACAACCCCATATCTGTTTTATTTTATATTTAGGGATAATTATGTTAGCTGGTGTGTCCATGTTCATGATTTTAAAAATGTTGAGTGGGTGGGGCTTAATATGATTTTGCAGAATAAAGGTTGTAAACATGCATGGTCAACTGGATTCATGTCATATTTGATACACAGATAGCCCATGGTCTGTAGTTGTGCCCTATTGTTTTTGGTGGTGATATCACACATATTAACCCTTACTCTACAGGGCTTTGAAAATAGCGAGCCCAATTTTCGTAACTTTTTTTCATAAGCATTTTTGACAACTTTTCTTTCATTTTCTTTCGTTACAAGTTTGGTTGGAATAGAGGCCAAGATATTTATCTTTTTAGTAGTGAAAGCCAATTTAGAAAATTAAGCAATTTTCAGCTAAATTTGGTCAACAAATGTTCAATCTTTGCAGAAGTATAGCTCTTGTCAATATTGAAAACAGAGATTTGTTTTACATATTTAGATTCTTTATGAAATTTCCTTTCCAATAATACTAATCTGTAATTTTTAGAAAGAAAGAAAAGATAAAAAAACATAAAAAATAATCAAAGTCAAAAGACCCCTGAAAGTTGCAGCAAAAAAATAATTATGCAGTGAGGGTGAGACTCGAACCAGGAACGCTCGTGTGTTAGCCCTGTACATTTCCTCTGCACCATGTAGTTGTTCAAATTGGAGTTGTGAAATATATTTTTTATAGGACAGGTTCTAAATAGAAGGGGTATGCCTTATTTTTATATAAAATGAAAAAATTTTAAGCGCTTTCGAACGTCGGTTTCATGAAGCATGTGTGTACGATGTACGGTTTGGGTAAATGATTTTTTTGAAGAAATTTCTCCAGAACAAAAGATTGAAGGTAGGGATTATAAAATTACACCAGAAACCAATACTATCATGTCTTGTCTCCTTATAGTCTTGTCATCCTAGGGGCATAGTATAGTAGCCCTTTTTTTAATTTTTCATCCATCAACGGCAGCGCAAGTAGCTCCTTATAGTAGCTTTTTTTGTATTTTTCATCCATCAAAGGCAGCGCAAGTAGCTCCTTATAGTAGCCCTTTTTGTATTTTTCATCCTTCAGAGGCAGCGCAACTAGCTCCTTATAGTAGCCCTTTTTGTATTTTTGAGGCAGTGCATTTTTAGTAGCCCTTTTGTATTTTTCATCCTTCAGAGGCAGCGCAACTAGCTCCTTATAGTAGCCCTTTTTGTATTTTCATCCCTCAGAGGCAGTGCAAGTAGCTCCTTATAGTAGCCCTTTTTGTATTTTTCATCCTTCAGAGGCAGCACAACCAGCTCCTTATAGTAGCCCTTTTTGTATTTTCATCCCTCAGAGGCAGCGCAACTAGCTCCTTATAGTAGCCCTTTTTGTATTTTTCATCCTTCAGAGGCAGCACAACCAGCTCCTTATAGTAGCCCTTTTTGTATATTTAATCCCTCAGAGGCAGCACAAGTAGCTCCTTATAGTAGCCCTTTTTGTATTTTCATCCCTCAGAGGCAGCGCAACTAGCTCCTTATAGTAGCCCTTTTTGTATTTTTCATCCCTTAGAGGCAGTGCATTTAGCTCCTTATGGTAGCCCTTTTTGTATTTTTCATCCTTCAGAGGCAGCGCAACTAGCTCCTTATAGTAGCCCTTTTTGTATATTTTATCCCTCAGAGGCAGCGCAACTAGCTCCTTATAGTAGCCCTTTTTGTATTTTTCATCCTTCAGAGGCAGCACAACTAGCTCCTTATAGTAGCCCTTTTTGTATTTTCATTCCTCAGAGGCAGTACAACTAGCTCCTTATAGTAGCCCTTTTTGTATTTTTCATCCTTCAGAGGCAGCGCAACTAGCTCCTTATATTAGCCCTTTTGTATTTTCATCCTCAGAGGCAGTGCAACTAGCTCCTTATAGTAGCCCTTTTTGTATTTTCATCCTTCAGAGTCAGCACAACTAGCTCCTTATAGTAGCCCTTTTGTATTTTCATCCTCAGAGGCAGTGCAACTAGCTCCTTATAGTAGCCCTTTTGTATTTTTCATCCTTCAGAGTCAGTGCAACTAGCTCCTTATAGTAGCCTTTTTGTATTTTCATCCCTCAGAGGCAGGTCTAACTAGCTCCTTATAGTAGCCCTTTTTGTATTTTTCATCCTTCAGAGTCAGCACAACTAGCTCCTTATAGTAGCCCTTTTTGTATTTTCATCCCTCAGAGGCAGGTCCAACTAGCTCCTTAGCCCTTTTTGTATTTTCATCCTTCAGAGGCAGCACAACCAACTCCTTATAGTAGCCCTTTTTGTATTTTTAATCCTTCAGAGGCAGCAACTAGCCCCTTATAGTAGCCCTTTTTGTATTTTCATCCTCAGAGACAGTGCAAATAGCTCCTTATAGTAGCCCTTTTGTATTTTTCATCCCTCAGAGGCAGTGCAACTTAGCTCCTTATGGTAGCCCTTTTGTATTTTTCATCCCTCAGAGTCAGTGCATTTAGCTCCTTATAGTAGCCCTTTTTGTATTTTCATCCCTCAGAGGCAGGTCCAACTAGCTCCTTATATTAGCCCTTTTTGTATTTTTCATCCCTCAGAGGCAGCGCAACTAGCTCCTTATAGTAGCCCTTTTTGTATTTTCATCCTTCAGAGGCAGCACAACTAGCTCCTTATATTAGCCCTTTTTGTATTTTCATCCTTCAGAGGCAGTGCAACTAGCTCCTTATAGTAGCCCTTTTTGTATTTTCATCCTTCAGAGGCAGTGCAACTAGCTCCTTATAGTAGCCTTTTTTGTATTTTTCATCCCTCAGAGGCAGCGCAACTAGCTCCTTATATTAGCCCTTTTTGTATTTTTCATCCCTCAGAGGCAGCGCAACTAGCTCCTTATAGTAGCCCTTTTCGTATTTTTATCCTCAGAGGCAGCACAACCAGCTCCTTATAGTAGCCTTTTTGTATTTTAATCCTTCAGAGGCAGCACAACTAGCTCCTTATATTAGCCCTTTTTGTACTTTTCATCCCTCAGAGGCAGCCCAACTAGCTCCTTATAGTAGCCCTTTTTGTATTTTCATCCTTCAGAGGCAGTGCAACTAGCTCCTTATAGTAGCCCTTTTTGTATTTTTCATCCCTCAGAGGCAGCGCAACTAGCTCCTTATGGTAGCCCTTTTTGTATTTTTCATCCCTCAGAGGCAGCGCAACTAGCTCCTTATAGTAGCCCTTTTTGTATTTTCATCCTTCAGAGGCAGTGCAACTAGCTCCTTATATTAGCCCTTTTTGTATTTTTCATCCCTCAGAGGCAGCACAACTAGCTCCTTATAGTAGCCCTTTTTGTATTTTCTTTCATCCCTCAGAGGCAGCCAACTAGCTCCTTATAGTAGCCCTTTTTGTATTTTCATCCTTCAGAGGCAGTGCAACTAGCTCCTTATAGTAGCCCTTTTTGTATTTTTCATCCCTCAGAGGCAGCACAACTAGCTCCTTATAGAAGCCCTTTTTGAATTTTCATCCCTCAGAGGCAGCACAACTAGCTCCTTATGGTAGCCCTTTTTGTACTTTTCATCCCTCAGAGGCAGTGCATTTAGCTCCTTATAGTAGCCCTTTTGTATTTTTCATCCTCAGAGGCAGCGCAACTAGCTCCTTATAGTAGCCCTTTTTGTATTTTTCATCCCTCAGAGGCAGCGCAACTAGCTCCTTATAGTAGCCCTTTTTGTATTTTTCATCCCTCAGAGGCAGCACAACTAGCTCCTTATAGTAGCTCTTTTTGTATTTTCATCCCTCAGAGGCAGTGCAATTAGCTCCTTAGCCCTTTTTGTACTTTTCATCCCTCAGAGGCAGCACAACTAGCTCCTTATAGTAGCCCTTTTTGTATTTTTCATCCTTCAGAGGCAGCGCAACTAGCTCCTTATAGTAGCCCTTTTTGTATTTTCATCCCTCAGAGGCAGTGCAACTAGCTCCTTATGTTAGCCCTTTTTGTATTTTTCATCCCTCAGAGGCAGCACAACTAGCTCCTTATAGTAGTTTTTTTTGTATTTTTCATCCCTCAGAGGCAGCACAACTAGCTCCTTATGGTAGCCCTTTTTTTGTATTTTTCATCCCTCAGAGGCAGCGCAACTAGCTCCTTATATTAGCCCTTTTTGTACTTTTCATCCTTCAGAGGCAGCACAACTAGCTCCTTATAGTAGCCCTTTTTGTATTTTCATCCCTCAGAGGCAGTGCAACTAGCTCCTTATAGTAGCCCTTTTTGTGTTTTTCATCCTTCAGAGGCAGGTCCAACTAGCCAAAACTATCATTGATGCATTGAGTCTTGTAGGCAATGCCAACAAAGAAATTGCAGAGATATTAAAGAAAGGGTCCAGACATAATACCATACAGAGGTTGGATGACCTTATCCAGAGGCAAATAGCAGGCTTCTTTAAGATGGTAGGTTGATGCATATAAGCTTTCAACTGGTTAAAGGATAAGTTCTGTAGTCTTAAATGAAAGATGACCTTAAAATAAACAAATTGATGACAGAGCATTGAAATATCTTATTCTGTTAAAAGATCTTTAAGTTTTAAAGTATGTATCATTTATGTAGAAACTACTAAAATTAGACTACTTGTAATGTCACAGTTTTAGATTTCTCAAAGTCTTTATGTATTCTATCATATTTTTTTTCCTGTGATTTTGTGGCTTTAAGACCATTGGATATGTTAGAAAAGAAGTAAAACAGATCTAGGAAAGTTCATTATAATTTACCATCCTGAGTAAGTTTGAGAAAAATGAATCTAATATTAAAATAGTTAAATCAATTTTCTTTAAAATATAATTGTGATAAGGGCACCAATCTTACTAAATAGACTTAATACACCAGTAATTTCTACACAGATAAAACTAAACTTGAATATCTCCTTAACAGAACAAATATTGAAGTAGTTTCTTCACCATTATCCCCTCGCCAATGAAGTCGGTGAGAAGGGGATATAGAATCTTTACCGTCTGTCCATTCTTCCACATCTATTGTCCGTCTGACCACATGTATTGTTCAAAAGATTTCTACCCTTGGAAAGGAATTCCAACTATTTTCCTAACTTGCTGGAATAGAAATTTTTATAATGGCAACTCTTGCCTCCAAAAACTTACAACAAATGCATTTCCTGACATGAATATCAAGTATGTGTTCTGGCAATAAAAAGTTTAACAATACTTCTTATGGCTTCAAAAGAATTTGTAATTAAGTGTCTTGGAGATGAATAGGAAAAAACAAGAAGTCTCCAAATTAATCTGCAATGGATTTTCATTCTGTTTGGTAATAGATCAGCCCTATTTGGTTTGTAAGGGAAAATATCATGTAGAGTATGTTTTTATGGGGAGTTTCAAATTTTTGTTAAGAGTTATTATTTTGTTTGTTTATGTGAATTATAAGGTGGTAATTAGAAGGGAGCAGTGGGCAATGGAGTGAGTCTAGGTTGGAATGGTGAGCTGATTAAGAGTATATTTGGTAGATGAGTGGGTAGGAAAGGGTTGGGGTGGTAGGTAACTGGAGGATGTTAGGTGAATGAGGAACGGTAGGTGAGTGGGGAATGGTAGGTGAATGGAGGATGGTAGGTGAATGGAGAATGATGGGTAAATGGAGAATAGTAGGTAAATGGAGAATGGTAGGTGAATAGGGATAGTAGGTGAATGGGGCATGTTGGGTTGATAGAAGTGAGGGGATGAGAGTTAAGAGGAGAGGTTGGGTGGTATATGGCATAATGATTGGTAGATGTAGGATTTGGGATGAAGGTGGGATGGCATGGGGACAGGATTGAGTGGAATGTGGGACAGGGTGGAATGGTATGTGGGACAGGGTGTAATGGCATGTGGGACAAGGTAACATGGCATGTGGGATGGTGGCATGGCATGTAGGACAGGGTGGAGTGGTATGTGTGACAGGGTAGTATGGCATGTGAGACAAGGTGGTGGCATGACATGTAGGATAGGGTGTGGGATGACTTGTGGAACAGGGTGGCATGGCATGTGGTACAGGATGGGATGGTGTTGGAACAGGGA